>JANHFM010004216.1:83338-102907 GCA_032468115.1 Grayia smithii
CCAATCGGGCTTTTGAGTGCATGGCAATAAGGCCAAGTGCTTATTTCAGGGTTCAAAAAAATATAAGACAGGGTCTTGTTTTCGGGGAAACACAGTACATAAATAAATGTATACCTATGTATTTAAGCACATGTGGGAATTGTGATTTAGGACTTTGAGGTAATTCCATATGATTGGACCAATCAAATTCCTCACTCAAAGTATTACCTCAAAGCATGTCATCAAGTAGAATAATCCTTCTTCCTGGATCACATTCTTTCAGTGTTGCACAATTTTCCTCTAAACTCATCTCTGATTCGTCCATTATTATGATTCACTGGAATATAACATGCAACTATCACCATTCTATGGATTCCTCCTTTCATATGCATCCACAACAATCCAGATGACACATGTTCATACTTTCTGACATGCATTTCAGTTCTTTCATTCATCATTAAATCTACACCAGGAATATTCATCAGTTCCATTCCACAAGATTAGAGCATCTTCACTGAGTTCCATCCCTTTGTCTTCGATTTTTTTTTTACAATAAAAAAGATATATCTTTCCAATATACCTATTTTTCTTAAATGTGTTAGTTCATGCTCCTTACTATTTACTCCTCTTTACATTCCAAGCCACAATCTTCCATATGCCAAACTTGTCATACTGTCATAACAATATTGACTTCTGCCACCATAAGGATATTGACTTCTGCTTTTGCCAAAGTGTTCATATAAAACTTTTAGAAAAATAGAGAGAATGCAAAATAGTTTATTTATTTTACTTTATTTATTTATTTTAATTTATATGCCGCCCAATTCCCGAAGGACTCCGGGCGGTTCACAATAAAAACACAATGGCATAATATACTGTAAAAAAATTAAAATCAAGTTAAAGCAATAAAATAGCAAGAACACTCATATCCTGTTTGGGACCAGATCTCGCTGGATCACAATAGCAAGATCAATGGCCCCATGCCTGCCGGAAAAGCCAAGGTTTAACTGCTTTGCGGAAGGCCAGTAGGGTGGAGGCAGTCCGGACCTTGTGAGGTAGTTGGTTCCAGAGAACCGGAGCAGCCACAGAGAAGGCCCTTTCTCGCGGGCCCGCCAGCCGACATTGTTTAGCTGACGGAACCCGGGGGAAACCAACCCTGTGGGATCTTACCGGTCACAGGAAGACGCAGGGTAGGAGATGATTTTGGAGATAGCCTGGTCCTGAGCCATATAGGGCTTTATAGGCAATAACCAAAACCTTGAATTGCACCCGGAGACTGATAGGAAGCCAGTGCAGCTCGTGGAGAATTGGTGTGACGTGGTTGTATCTCGGGACACCCACAATAGCTCGCGCAGCTACGTTCTGGACCAACTGAAGTCTCTGAATGCTCTTCAAGGGTAGCCCCATATAGAGCATGTTGCAATAATCTAGTTGTGCAATAATCTAATCTGAGGTGACAAAGGCATGAGTGACTGTGAGGAGAGCCTCCCGGTCCAGGTAGGGTCACAATTGGTGCACTAGGCTTCCAGAGGGCACCAAAGCTGTTTGTGAGAGAAAGGACTTTCACAACCTGTGCTACCTTTGTCATGATTAAAAGTTTAAAATTCAAAAACTGAAGTAATTTCTAAAATACTACTTCCTGGCTGTACTACATATAGATCTGTAGCTAGAGGATTCATCTCTTCCTTCTCTTTCTTGGGAGATAGACCAATTTCACAATCTCACTCTAAAGTTAGAGTTTACAGAAAAATGTTTAAAGGCCCTGTTCATATATTCATAATATATCAAATCTAATACTGAAAAAATTACAGAGCTGTCAATATACAGAATATAGCTCCCAGTAAATTAATTAACAAAATAATCAACAAGAAAATGCCATGGCCTGCTTAAACCACAAGATGGTGCTAGTCCGCTTCAAAATTTGAAAAAAGCTCTGGAAGGGATTGGATTCAAATGACCAGTGATTAATATACAATATTGTTCTAAATAAATAAAAATATGTCTTCATATCCACTCTGTGTGAAAGATAAAGATTGGAAATGCACTGGTGGGTACTGAGAAATAACAGAAAACCATGCCACCTAATAGCACAACAGACAAAAACAGGCATTAAATCAAATGCGTTTCCCGGCTGGTCTTATGTTATCTATTTCTACAGAGATGGCAGCTTCTGAAGCAGAAGCCCCTTTGCATATTCTCTAGCACTCCAGCTTCTTGGAGATTTCAAACATTAATCAAATGCTGTCACAAAACATGTTCATGTGACATGTGCCCAACCTTATTCACAGCCCTTTCAAGCTATGCTCTTACTTCTAAAAGGACCTTTTTTTCTAGCACAGAGAGCACCATTATTGCCCATATAATTAAAAACAACCTGAAAACACCAAAATGCAGCAGCAAAAGTGGGAGAAAAGAGAACATTATCTCTTCTGGTGATACTGTTTGTGACTCCTAGACCATAATAAGAAAAAAATGATCATTTGCCACTTGGTTTAGAGCAGAGTTTTTCAAACCCGGCAATGTTTAAATGTTCAAGATGTGTGTATCTAAATGCTCAGAATTCTGAGAGTGGAAATCTACAAATCTTAGTTACCGAATTTGAAAAATATTTTCAGTGTGAGAAACAGATTTCAGTAGATATAAGTGCCAAACAAATAAAATTTTGTGCGATGTTCTGTGAACTCGGTAAATCAATAATTCGAAAAGCAAAAGTGGTTTGCAAATCCAGGCATATTATGTTGTGCATAGGTGTTTTTTTTGTCTTATCTTTCAGTAATACATGAAATACATTTAAAAAGACCCTCTATGAATTAAACAAGAAGACTACGTTGTCCCACGAGCCAAAAGTCAGCTAAGGCTCCATACAGCACCTTAAGGCTCTGTATGGCAGCAATTTCAAGCCCCCTTAAAATGTGAGCGACTCTTTTCTTGTTAGGTCTAAGAGCTAAACGGAAGTACTGTAGTAGAAAACTTGCCAAGGTCGCACGGAGGTTTGTATTGGGATGTTTTCAAGAAGCGACTGAGAAATATGTGGAGTGGACAGGGTGGTTTTGTGAGTTCGTGACCGCTTGCAAAAACTTCTGGCAATCAGGCAAATACAGAAGAGATGTAGGTTGCAAAACTCCTGGATGACCATCCTAGAGTAGAGGGAGATAGAGTGGTTCTGAAACCATCAGTATCTTTTCCCAGGTACTTTCCTCCAGCACAACACTTACCTGGAAGGCACTTACCTGGGGAAGACTGGCATATAATACTCTCATTCATGGCTTTCATGTATACGTCATAGTGTTGTTGTGTATATACTTGCACCTGCAGACAATCAAAGGCAGCCTTCTAGAGCAGGGGTCTCCAACCTTGGCAACTTTAAGACTTGTGGACTTCAACTCCTAGAAAGCAAAGCTTTGCTTTGCATTGCTGGCTGAAGAATTCTGGGAGTTAAAGTCCACAAGTCTTAAAGTTGCCAAGGTTGGAGACCGCTGGTCTAGAGGATTCGGCCACTTTAATGCTTAAGGGAGAGATGCTTTGTTTGCCCTAACAATGCTTTGCCAAGTGCCCCTCAGCTGCTTTGCAAAGTCCTGTTTACTAATTTCAGATCCGTTGCATCCTGGGCTCTAAATTTCCTTCCATCAGGTATGACTCGGCAGAGATATTTCTCAGCACTTGCTGTCTATGATCATATTAGCCAAAGATACCTGTAATTGAACTTGCAGGCTTTTGCCAGCCTATCTTAGGGCTACTATGGTTAAACTTAGCTCCTCTACAACCATGTGCATCCCAAGTTCTTTGGATCTGAAACCAGAAAGAAATTAGGCTTTTAGGATGTCTACTAGTTTTCCACCTGGAGGGGGAGAGAGAGACCATATTAATATGACAGTAAGATGAAGTTGTTGGCTGGATGGAGATATGCTTCCTCCCCTCAATTATATAAATCTTTTCATTCTAGAATTAGGCTTCAGTAGTGTCTGAAATTGGAATTATGAATTTAAAAAAACTGGAAAGGGTTTACATTAAAATTCTAAAAAGTCCTAAATGTCTAGCAGACATAGAAAACCTTGCTTAGAGCCACTCTGCTGGAAAGGTAAGAAGGAAATATAGTTGACTTTTGGCATAACATGTGTCCAGAGTGCTTTTAATTTTATATACTTCCCACTAAATTCAGTGGTGCTAACACTCAAGAAAATGTAGAAAGCATTAATGAACTTTTTAAAAAAATTTAAAAATGCATATTTTCTGCTGTTTCACATGTTTTGGTAAGATGCAAAGTGAGGATAATTTTGATGCCATAAATGTGAGGAAATTACCTGGCTAGCCAACTCTAGTAAACTTTTGAAATGGGAATAGTTGCCTCCCAGTTTAATAGCTTACAACTATGGTCTGGTTTCTTGAAGATGTGTGAATGGATCCTGGGTTATGGCTGTAGAATGATACTCAGTAAAGTAGGAGCCTCAGAAATGTGGGGAATAGCAGCAGGTTCCTCCACATGTTTTTTCATTTGAATTCCAGTGGAAATTGCTATAACATCTGAAGGTGAGTGAATAAGCTTGTATGTAAGAACTAAGTTTTAGTAATATGGTAATGGGATGTAAACTATCCATAGGTAGTGGGGTACCTGGTGCAGCAACAAGTGGTTATATTAACTTATTTAATTTTGATTTTCAAGATACACATATGAATCAAATTACATTTCAAAAGGGCTTAGAAGCTGAACAAAGCAACATCTTTTTTCTTCCAGATCCAGATCCACTTTCCAGTAGATAGTGCTAAAATCATTTTAAAATAATAGAAATGTAGCTGTATTGTACTTTAGTTGAGATAAAAGGACCACCTATCACTGCAAGCATCCTCACATTTCTTAAACAATATATCATTCCATTCATCTCCTTTTGCACATATGATGGAAATCAAGAGTTTATAAGGTAGTCCTCAACTTATGACCACAATAGAGTGCAACATTTATGTTGTTAAATTGTTAAGTGACTCTTTCCCCATTTTACAACCTTTCTTGCCACAGTTGTTAAGGGAAGCACTGCAGTTGTTAAGTTAGTAACGTTGTTCATCTGGCTTCCCCATTGACTTTGCTTGTCAGGTGGTCACAAAAGTTGATCACATGACCCTGGGGCACAGCAACCATCATAAATATGAACCAGTTGTCAAGCATCTGAATTTTGATTACCTGACCATGGGGATACTGCAATGGTCGTAAGAGAAAAACGATCATAAGTCACTTTTTTCTGTGCCGTTGTAACTTTGAACAGTCACTAAATGAACTGTTGTAAGTTGAGGACTACCCTTACAGTACAATTTAAGTAAACTTTACTGACTTTCTTTGCTATTTTACTGCCGTTGAGAAAGGTGGCATTACAGGAAGAGACAGATATTACAAAGCTCCTCATCTGCAGATGCTACTCTTTGTCTGGAGCAGTGGTTCTCAACCTTCCTAATCTCGCGACCCTTTAATACAGTTCCTCATGTTGTAGTGACCCCCAATCACAAGAGGAGTAGTGTCTCAGTTCCTAAGACCATCGGAAATATGTGTTTTCTGATGGTCTTAGGCGACCCCTGTGAAAGGGTTGTTCGACACCCCCCCCCAAAGGGGTCCCGACCCACAGGTTGAGAACCACTGGTCTGGAGCAAGATGTTTCTTGAAATAATCAGACCTAGGGACTTCCATTATAAAGGTAAACCAAGTATTATTTCTTCATACACCAGCATACCTATACCACTTTTGTTTTCCATATATTGCATGAATTGATGCTTCCCTGGATTCATACAGTATGCTTCTCCTGTAAACTTTCTTTTATAATACTACTAATAAATATTCATGAAAATTACCTGACACCTGACTCCCAGTGACTGGGTGACTTTATCTTGTTTCCAAACTGAACAATACCAAAATCTGAAGACTGGAAAATATTATTCCTATCCTCTATTTTCTATCAAGTACCATTAGTCTGTGGTAAGATGGATGGCCAATAAATTTAATAAATAATAAATAAATAATAATGGCAAGTGGCATAATTGCCATCTCTGGGTTACAAAATTTGGGATTGTTAGAAGATAGCAAAAAAGAAATATACAAATATAACTTATTGCTATCATCTTGTGATCACCTGGATTTTTACAGTCTACATCCAGTAGCTGTGGCAGCTGAATCTTAGGGTATTTTGCCATGATCCTCAATGTTCTTGCTAGGAATATACACTTCGTTGGAAATATGCTCTGTGTAGCTTAGTTATTCTTTAGCACTCATACTTTGGTTGTTCTAAATAGAAGTTTGTGCATTTCGGGTTTCTCACTATTATATCTCATCAGCTTAAAACTGATTTAATTTCTACAGAGCTGTGTCTTTCCTTTTTGTAAAAGCAAGCTTCTAGTCCTTTTGAATGCAAAAAAGAAATAGGTGGTACAGTAATGCCTCAGAAATCAACGTTTGAAATTGAAATGGATTTTCAGTGGAACCGCTGAGAGAGAGAGATGCTTCTCTGCGTGTTCAAGTTGCCTTGGTTACTTAGGATAACCACAGTCCCACTTGAGAGTAATAGCCATTCCTTTTCCTTCATTTACACTTCTTTTGAATCTCCCTGTGTTCCAAAGCAAACATCTTGCCAAGAAGCCAGGCCTCAATGCTGACTGAGAATAACTGCTGTGTGGTGGAAAGTTCATCACATTGCTGAGTTTGGGTCAGATGACATGTAGGGCAAATCCAGCTGTAAAGTCAGAGTAATCTCAGAGTCAATGGCAGTCACCATTATGTCCTTGATGGTTAAATTAAGTTTGCCATGCTGGAGGTAGGAGGAAATTGCTGACTGGCCGAAATATGTCCTGATACAGTGAAAATAGCACTGTTGTTTGCAGCCCCCTGGTTCTGACGAGTAGCCGTACGGCAGGAAGTCCATGTCAAATAGAACAACAGGCTGAAGAGAATAATTGCTCCAGCGGCTGTGAGCACAATGCCACTGATAAACATGCTGGCAAAGGGGCGCGGGGTTGGGGGGTTAGTGCTGACACTGGTGGTAGAGATGGCTGTGAGCACCGTGCCACATACCAGCAGCACCAAGGCTGTCAGCAGAAGCACAGCACAGTCCGAGGCTCCACCGCTCTTCAGTAATTCCACCTGTTCCCGTCTGCGAATGCAGTTCATGTCCTGGATGGCAGAGCTCAACAGCTGCTTCAGTAGGACCAAGAGTGCCAGCAGACAGAGTGTTGTGCCCACTGCCAGCCTCCACTCTCCGGAGCGACTGCTAGTACTGTACAGCAGGGCAATACCACCCACCCCACAGGCTAGGATTAAGGCTACTGCTACCCCATAGCAAATAAGGGACTTCTTGGGCTCCTGGAACCACCATAGCTCCACATGCTCTTCCAGGATGTTCCTTTGGATCCGGCTGGCATGAGCTGGGAGCCTGGGTTCATTCAGGTGCTCCACTTCTGCCATGGTGGATGCTGAACCGGCTCATATACAGCAACAATGGGCCACAGGAACTGCTGCTTTCAACTGGCCTGGAGGATGGCAGCAAGGAGGAGGGTGGGTAGTTGACACATTTTCCCAGGGATAGAGGCAATGAACTTTTATTTGGCTCCTATCCAAATTACTTTTTTTTCCCCTCTTGGATGGAAATGATTGAAAGGGAACAGAAGAAATGGAAGCCTCTTCTGGCTGAGACTGAGACTGAAACCTGCTTCAGTGTTTTGCAGCTCCCTTCTGAGCACGCCCAGATCCTGCCAGCTATCTGTAAAGGAAACAGTGATAAAATATGAAAAGAGCTTTCTCTGCGAAAAGTGAAAAGAAAGGGTGATGAGGACCACTCCCCATGGGGTCAAGTAGGGTTCATGCAAGTCAAATCAGTTTTGGGCTATATCCTTCCATGCCTTGTCCGGGAAAGTTAAACCATAAGCTTTCCTTGTGGAAAAAATGTTTGTGTCAGGAAAAGCAAGATTTTCTACATAAGTAACTTATAACATACTTGCCTCTATGAAACCTTCGGATGCATTTTCTCATTTACATGGTTTCAATCATTTATAGCAAAATATAAGCATGCAAGAAATGCTTCTCTTATTTCTAGTCTCAGGTTTTAGTGCTATTTTAGTAACACCTTCACCTCTATCAATTTGACAATCATCTTAAAAATACTTATAATCTCTTCTTTAAGAAAAGATGGGTTTGATATTCTCAGGCTGCCAAACTCAGCTTTGTACTTGCTTTTGTCTTGATGGGAGGCAAAGAGAAATTATATTTGCTGCAAGCATGTCTCATGACATCAGGATGATAGAGGCTGAAAGAGGGGGGTGAGTGGGGGTGAGTTTCCCAGTGAGAAAAGGCAAAAACAGGTTCTATATTGAAATCCAGTATATATCATGTTGGGGTTAGCTTTGCATTTGTTAAAAATATTAAGAATATAAAATAGCCTGTTCTTTCACAGATATATTTTTCATAAAATAATTAAAGTAATTATTCTGATCCTAGGGCTCATCCTCGTCCCTCTAATTACAGTACAAAGATGGTTCTCTAATGATTATTAAAGGACACCCTCTGATGACATCACTTCTGTCCATTCTCCAGCCCACTGCAAAGGCACCCTGAAGACATCTGTAGTTGTTCTACTGTCAAGGTGGTATTTTCAATCTTTTTTCCACACATTTTGCCATACAGTGTAAAATGCCTTGGTGCAATCCCTAAAACATTGCACTCTGCGCATTAAAACATTTAAAATTAGTCCTGAGTATCACAAAATAAAAACAGCAGATTAAAACACAATCATAGCATCAAGGCCTCACAAATGTCCCAATAAAATGAGAAAAACATGATTAAATTTTTATCTACCAACCCACTTGTGAAGCATCACCCTGAAAGAGCAAGCAGAAGACATGCAATGTGCTGTTTAGGTACAAAGTTCTGTTAATTGCAGAAAAAAGGATGTGGCTATTATGTGTCCCATGAGACCATCTTAATATTTTTTGTAAAAAAAAAAAAAGGCAAAAACAGATTAGGAAAGATATAATGCAAAAAATATCAGAATTGCCTCTGCTGAAGCAATAGCTCACCCTTATTCTGTAGTTTTGTAAATCTGATGAATCTATAGCTATAAAGGCTTAATGATTATGTGAATAAAAACAATCAACATCAAAAGGAAGACCTATACAATATAAATTGAATGACCTAGATAAAAAATATGCACTGGAAATGTTTTTGATTGATAATGGTTGAGAATAGTTTGATAAATATAAATAGGAGAAATATTTCGTATCATAATAGAATTAGTGCTCATCCAACAAAACTGAAATGCGATTTAAAAACAAGTGGCTGTTACACACCTCCTTAGCACTTGATTTACATTGATCTACTCCAGAAAGGTTGCACACATGCCTTGTAAAGAAGCATCTTCCATGCAGGCCCTCAAGCATTGGTCTAAATTGCCTGTTACCTTCAATGTGCTGTTCTTGTTATGACATCTTAGTTTCAGGGTGCTAGGTCAGTGATTCCTTGCCTTTCAGGAATTCCACTCATAGGTGTTGCAGTCTTGGCCATGTCTTCAACAGGTTGGCTCTTCTTTGGCATCAGGGTGTTCATGCCATGCACCAATTCTTAGGCTCTTGGTACAAGTCTTCATTTTAATAGCATTTGCTTCTTGTACTAGCAAAAGCTAATGATTGAAGCAGAGATCCCACACAATAAGAAAGCTTCTTTCACTGTTCCAGTCTCACATGGTCCCTCATCAGCATCTGCCTCTTGTCACCAACTGGTTCTCTGTGTTGTGAGACAATAGAAGCTTGCATCTAAGCTGTCTTAACCCTTGATACACACTTTTTCTCCAAGAGCGATTGAGACCTGGGCTTATTATTAGATTCTTTTCTTCATCCCTAGCTTAAGGTACAAATAACAGGATTTATTTTTTCTAACTTGATAAAGTCGTTGACTAGCATTTAACTGTTTCATACTACTTTGCTCTTCTGACCTCCCCCCACCTTTAGATATTCTGGAAATTAGGCAGGAATCTAGGTGGAAAGTGGATGCTGAATATATTACATTTAGGAAAAGTACAAAAAAGTATTTCCAGTATCAAGGTGATGATTCTTCACTGGTCCATTTTAAAATCTTTTCAATATTTAATAAGGAATTTAGATGTTCTGGCTTAAATGGTTTTAAATTTTCTGGCTTGCAAATTCTATGTATCTATTGTTTTCCTCCATAGAATATCAAAAGTATCGTAGACTAGAAAATGAAATTATTTTCATAGGCAAATAAGACAATTATTAAATCTGGTGTCAGATAGCCTTCATCCTTTGAGGCCTATTTATTTTGCTGAGCTCTGAAACCAGAAAGTCCCTTTGTTTAAAAAGTTACAATACAGTGTGAAATCTAAGTTCAGAATCTGAATCTGAAGATGTTCTGGAGAAGCTCCTGAAATGTACAGTCTGGCATAAAACCCTTTACATTCTTTACTGAGGTTTAAAAGCAATCTATTTACAATACTGTTTTTCTTGTTTTCTTTCTTCCTGCTTCCCTTGTATTTGTTCGCAGATGAAATGGACATACAAGATATAACACTGCCCACCTGTCCTTGAAAGTAAACCTTCTGACAACTTGGTGTTCAAGCGATACATTGAACTACTACAACTTCCATGTTTCTCTGTATAAAATTGTCCCTCAACATAACTCCAAGTCAGGGCAAGTTGGCACTTCAAATGAACCCTGATTAGTTTAACATCTTCTTAACCAAAAATTGCAAAGAAGTCTGCAAAGAAGGGGATTCATATCTGAGAGAGAGTGTTACTTTGATTTGGCTTGGGGCTAAAATCATTGGCCTTTTTTGTATTTTAGCATCTTAGCTGTCGAATTAAGTAAGATAGAAAAAGTAACTTCACATATTGGCAATATATAGGGCATTGGAGTCAAAGCAATGGGGTGGTCATTTATAAAACCACTGGTAGTCAAAGGCCACAATTAATGCATTTTTTTTTAATCAGAAGGATTTGTTGGAGAATAATTATGTACGGGGATCTAACAGCAGATAATGGTTTTAGAGGATATTTAGTACAGCACATAAGAATGAAAGAAGTATAATTAATCCTCCCCCACTGCTTCTCAAATAAGAGATCTCATTTATCCCAGGCAATTGTTTAATAATTTAATCAGAGGCTACTGGAGGTTTCCCTTGCAGAAGCAGTGAGTAGAAAGAGGAGGCTTCTGATCCAGACACAGCCTGACAGCATCAGCTCAAACCCTCCCCTCCAACCGGCATAGAACATGAGATCACTGTGAAAACTATATGGAGATCAGGCCTATTT
The DNA here is from genome assembly GCA_032468115.1 of Grayia smithii. Lineage (NCBI taxonomy): Eukaryota > Metazoa > Chordata > Lepidosauria > Squamata > Grayiidae > Grayia > Grayia smithii. Next base: position 94,604 of record JANHFM010004216.1, read on the forward strand.
AAGGCAGATTGCCAGCTAAGTCACATGATTGGAAAAACCAAAGTACTAAATCTAGTACTAAATCACTAAATAAGGTGATCAAGACAGAAGATAAATTTCTCCCACCCACCCCCTCAAACACCCCCAAATCTTTTTCTGCTAGTGTGATTGAAGCTTGAGTTCTTGAAAAACAAACATTTGAAGCCCGTGGATGTTAAATTATGGGTACATTATTGACATGAAATCCATACCAACGGCTCCATCCACTTAATTTAAATAGTGGAAAAAGAGTTACTATATACCTACTATTTGCCCTGAGGCTGTGTATGGATGGTGCTCACTAGCTTGGGACAATGTTTGCTATGTTTTGCTGGAGTGCCTGTAGCTAGGAAAAGTTAGGAACCAGCTTGGCTTTAGCTATTCAGCATTAATTTAACCCATATGGGAAAAGATGTCCTCTTCACCATTTCCAACTGTTAGTGATTGAAGTTACTAGGTAAGGAAACCTAGAGAGGAAGAATGATTTTAAGGCTTAAAAAGTATGCCAATTCCACCACCTACTTTGTGAACTCCTGAAGTTTAAATGAAAGTAAAAGATAAACAGAAATACATGGCAATTCATATGGAAATAAATCTGTCTATATGTTGGTATAATATAGTTGAAGAAATAATACGTCTGAGTGTACACTGTAACCCTCTGAAAAATGTTCAGAAGGCAGTTTCTTGACTGAAAAGAGAAAGGATAGCATGGCACAGAGGCACAGATATTTTCTGGGATGGGCTTTACTCACCTACAGCTGATTAATCACAGAAGATGCTGTTGCCAAAATCTTTTCCTGGGCTGTGTTCTTGAGTTTCCTAGGATCCTTGTGCCATATTCGTCTTCCATTGTGGTTATTTAATGGTCAGTTTTTAGCGTATGGTCCAAAGATAAAATTGAAACCTGCCTTCTTCACTCTCTGCCTGCATATGCCTATCAAGTAACAGGTGTTAGTTCCACCTCCTTCCTCGTCTAACACCAGATGCTTCATCTGATAGGCTTACAACAGTCACTGACCTTTGCCCAGGCAGGTACATTCTCTAGCAGGGTGGGGTTGGAGAGACAACCTGTTGTCCTTGGAAACATTCCAGCCTGATGACGCTGTGTGCACACGTGGGAAGTGGAAATAAAGCTGGTGAAGCCAAAAAAGAAGGATGTACATTACAGGTAGAAGTAAACAATACAGGATGATACAGATTGATGGCTTCTTGCAAGACAATTGGCTTTTCTTCTTCTTCAAGGAATTGCACAGGGGCAGTAAGGAAATGGTACAGATTAGTATCATCTTTTGTCTCTGTTGGGAAATTGAGAACTTTTGGCAGACTTCTTTAGAGTAGGAATGGCTCTTGAGTCCTAATAGGAAGTATTAAATCTGTTTGGGGAGTGAACATATTAATTGATCAGATCACTGATGACCCCTAAAAAGACTAGGACAGCATGCAATGGTCATTAGAAAGTCTATAGACTGTCGCAGAAACATTGGCTAATTAGGCTGGATTTGGGGGTCTGTTAAAATGCTGGTCCAGTTGGCAGAAAGCTATACCAGCGTAATATTTTCTGTCCCCACTGCTGGTATCTATTCTGCACTGATTGCCTGTTTTGGCTGGAAGCCAAATAGTGGTGTCCTTATTTCATGCATGCAGGTTGATTAAACAAAGTAATTGGTAAAACCTTATTTATGACTTTGCTGCCCTCTGACTTTTCACCAACCAGCAGTAGCCAATCATGGCAGTGATGAGAAGATGGGGCTGGGACCGGTGGCAAACTAACAAGTGTCTTGACCTGCCTCTCCTGATTTGATATATGTGCTACAGGAGGAAAGTGCCAAGTGCATCTGTTCAGTGGGCTTCTGGAGATGCTGAATTTTGACAAATAGCTAGAGTCATGCACTCTGCAGGAGGGCTTTGGTCTATTTTTCAAAACTTGTTCCTTTGTAAAGCTGAACATGGCAGTGGCCTCAAAGCTATCTCCAGTTCTCCACGGATATAGGGGGAAGTGGGGAAACCCAGAAGGTGACTGTAGAGTGGGTCCAGTAACTGACAGGTATGCCCCCAGATCAGCCTAAGCTGGCTACTAGTCCTAAATTGATCCCATCTCCCTGTTGTTTCCTGATTCCGTGGCCAATAGAATGGTTGGTGAAGCACATCATATTTTAAGCACTTTGGAACAACCGCAGGTTGCTATTACTTTAAGGGGAAACTATTACTTTAGCAATGGGATAACTTACACTTGCCTCACATATGGACTGAGGACAATAGGAAAGCAATATAATGGGGATATAGCAGAAAAAATACGTTGCCCCATATCAGGCAAATTTGTCCCATGGTTAGATACAAGTTGGGAAATGCTGTCTGAAGAGCATTCAACAAAGTTGGTAGATGCTCAAATCTGTTCTATTCTGATGGCATAAGCAAGTGACAGGGAAAGTGTTGAAACTGAAGTTGAACTTGTCTGGAAGCCCACCATCAGGGGAAATTGCACTACCGGTAGTTTCTTTTATAATATTTCTAAATTATGGCAAACTCTTGGATGTTTTCTGTTTTGGTATCTTGATTTCTTGTTTGTGATTTGCAGTAGCATATGTCCCACCAAATGACAGTATACAAGCACATAGACATTCTGGCATCTTGTTAAGTTCCTCCTGCAATCTAACACTCTTCTAGCTGATATAATTATTAGTTTAATGAATATACTATAACTGAAGTTTCCAAGTCCAATTTAACCGATAGTGACTTCCTGGACACAACTGAAGTTTTCTTGGCAATAATACTGAAGTTGGCCATCATATTTTCTTGTTAGATTAATAACATACCCCTCCCCCCCCCAGTAATTTTGTGGTATTGTTTTCACCCCAAAGATTATGCTTTAAATCATTTTTAGCTACCTCTCTTTTGAATGTTCTTGTTTAAATTACAATATGTTTTAGCAGGATATATTGATATTTAGCTTACATTGATTCCTGTTTAAAATGTAACTGTTACCAGGACAATACTGACAATATGAAGTGTACATTGTGTGTTCAATAATGGGAGTTACGTTCCATATACCATGGATACAAAACAACATTAGCACCTGTTCATGTAGAGAAAACATCTTTTCATGACATTGACATGCCTTGTGCACAAAGATTTGTTATTCTACATTGGAATTCCAAGCAGAATTGTACATTTTGTAACACATTTTTATGAAGCCCCCATTACAATTAAGCAGCAAGTCCATAAATAGCTTCTTATTTGAGAACTGCTTTTTCTCTAGTGCTAGAGAGCAATTATATGGCAAAGTATTTCTTCAGCATGAGTTGCTTGGCCCTTTTTTTTCAATCAGAACAGTTAGCTATTTTTGTTAGCTATTTTTAAAGAGGATCTTAGATTTCCTCTTTAAAAGTTGTATATGCACATGTAGAGACATGTGGTAGCGAGAAAATGTCTTACCTAAGGGCAGCACCACAATTTGATGAAGCCAAAACTAAGCTATTTTAATATAAGCTATCGGAGGAGAATAATTAGCTAGTAATTATAAATGATAGAGTTCAATTACGTCCGCATTGCAGGAAATGATGATAGATGTACAGAAGAATGCTGAATATGAATGATGTAATTTGTAAGATATTATAAAGAGCTGTGACCAGGGCCTTTCTTTATAAGATCCTTTAGCTGGACTGGAACTCAGTCTTCTGGTTTTTAGACCAGCATCTTAACCAAACTGGCTTTACAGTGGGAGCATAATCTCCAAGCATTTTTTCAAATGTGCAGAATCAAAATCAGCATGTAAGCAATGACAGAAAGTCAAGCAATAAAAACCCAACAGTTACAGGAAGACGAAGGAAACAGCATGAACCTTTAATTATTATCTAAAGTGGTCTCATCAATGTTACTATTCAAGTATACTATTCCTTAGTATCTGGGTCAATGGGAAATTTATTATGTACATAGAAGAAACTAAAGGAAGTATAACCTTAAAACAGGGACTGTGTTGGAGAACAAAAATGGCAAGAAAGAAGGGGGGGATGGCAAAGAGTTGTATGAGAGTGAAATAAAATTGTTCTGGACAAATGATAAATAGTAACATATTGAAAATTTACATCCCTTAGCCTGTTTCCAATAATGCCACACACAAGGGTTTCATTTCCAATGGATTCTGCTTTAAGTTGAAGCCAGGTGACCAATTTCCTTCCTAAAGCTCTGTGTATGCTCTCACTTGATTTTCCAGTCCTGAGACTTGAAACGTACTAATAGGAGGCAGGCAAATCCAGACTAACTTGTTTACTGTTTCTTTAACATTCTGTCTCAAACAAAAAACTAGACATGCTAAAAAAAAAAAAGAACAGGAAAAAGTCATTGTCCAATCACACTTGGACAAGATTACAAGTGCAGAGAGCTACATTTAGGGAATGTTTAGAAATGCAGAGAGCTGCAGCATAGAGTTCTTTCTAGCCAGATCAATGTGATTGTATGTCACTAATTTTGTCCATTTCCAGAATGGGGAGTTTCCCACTTGACAAAGGTCGGAGGGCGAGGGCTTTCTCTTGTCCTTGTGTTTGCTCTCGAAGGCACTTGATTTCCAGTCGCTGCATTTGAATTATTCTCTCAGTTTCCTCTTCAAGATTCAAACGCAGAATGCCTGGACTTAGCTGCCGATCTGGGGAGGAACCTAGATAAAAAAAGAAGTCAAAAGTCAATAAAAGTCATAAACAACTTTTCTTTTTTTTGGTCAGAAGTCAAGAAAGGTGGTACAGTATTTAGAAACTCAAGAGAAAATAGTGAAAAATACGATGCTGCCATATATGAAATGATACAAGAAGAGGTGTGCTTACATTATCTAATAAATTGCATTGATTGGTTATTGATTACATTTTAATTTTTGGCATCTGGAATGCTTGTACTTGTTGCATTCCAGAATATACCTTTATATATTCTGTAGCAGGGATATCAATTGGTCCAGATTGCAGCCGTGCGATCTATTGTGGGTGTTCCTAGGTACGCCCACATCACACCAATTCTCCGCAAGCTGCACTGGCTTCCTATCAGTCTTCGTGTGTAATTCAAGATGTTGGTTATTACCTATAAAGCCCTACATGGCTTAGGACAGGCTATTTTCAAAATCGTCTCCTACCCTGCCTCTCCCTGCGACCGGTGAGATCCCACAGGGTCGGTCTCCTCCGGGTCCCATCAGCTAAACAATGTCGACTGGCGGGCCCGCAGGAAAGAGCCTTCTCTGTGGCTGCCCTGGCTCTCTGGAACCAACTACCTCCTGAGGTCAGGACTGCCCCCACCCTACTGGCCTTCCGTAAGTCAGTTAAAACCTGGCTTTTCCGGCAGGCATGGGGCTGCTGATCTCGCTATTATGATCCAGCGAGATCTGGCCCAAACGAGATGTGAGTGTTCTTTTTTATTTTTATTGTTTTTAACTCGTTTTTAAACTGTTAAATTTTATTGTGTCGCTGTGTTTTCTGTTGTGAGCTGCCCGGAGTCCTTTGGGAGTTGGGTGGCATATAAAATAAATAAATAAATAAATAAACAAACAAACAAACAAACAAACAAACAAACAAACAAATAATAAATCAAGGCCCGGGAAAGGACTGGCCTGCGGTGCCTCTGCCAGCAAACACAGAGCTCAGGAGGGCTGCACATAGCCCTCCTGGGCTCCATTTTCAGCTGCGACGGCTCCTGCCACCCTCTGTCAGCGAAAACGAAGCTTGGAAGGACTGTGCGTGGCCCTCCTGGACTCCATTTTCAACTGCAATGGCCTCCTGCCACCCTCTGTCAGTGAAAACAGAGCTCGGGGGGAGGCTGTAGACTGCTCCCTCAAGCTCCGTTTTCACTGGCAGAGGGTGGCAGGAGGCCATCACGGTTGAAAACGGAGCTCAGGAGCCCATTTTCTCTGGCAGAATGTACAAGCCACCACAGACACCCCCGACACGAGTGACATCAAGCTGGCCATTCCGACCCTGGTCTCCAAGGTCAAACACAACCCTGATGCGACCCTCAATGAAATAGTTTGACACCCTTGTTTTATAGCATTAATGTTCCAACATAACTGGCTCTGGGAGTGCTTCCAACTAGTAAAAATGTTAATGCCTAAGCACACTAGAAATGCATAGTTACTGAAAGACCTCAGGGCTGTAGACTACCTGGTGACCCATGATTAATAAATCCTTTTGGATAACTTAAAACGAAAGAAGACTCTAGTCTACTAACCGTCATGTTCTTACAGAACATGACAAATTGTCCTTTGATTTCAGATACTTTTCAGTTGAAGTTGTAACTACAAAGGAAATAATTTTTCAACCAGAAATATCAAACTGTTTAAACAATTTTCAAGGGCACATCTTACTTAATGATGTAATTTAAGTAGTCATGGTAAAAATGATACTCTGGAGAACAAAAAGGTTGAAGTTGAACGCCCTCACTTTCTGCTACAAGGGGCATTCTTGATTTATGCAAGATGTCACATCACATATCCTGAGGGGAGAAAACTAATGAAGGAGATGTGAGGATAAGAAAATTAGGCTAATGGCAGTAGCTTTCATCCTTCATTTACATGGCCCTGACTACTTGACTACAGACATAACATCTGTTCTGAGGGCCCTGAAGGAATTCACTGGCATAGTTTGAAGAACTGGATTCCTTCACTTGGAAAGTCAGAGAAACATGTGACTGTTCTTTTGAAATAGCAATGAGAGAATTACAAAAAAAAGTGAGAGTAGGAAAGTAACTAAGGTCATTTGAAACCCTAAGGTCTTTTCCAATAGAACATAATGTTGCTGTTCTCTTAGACATGAGTCAGTGAATGCAGTAAACTGCTTGATTCTTGCCCAGTCAGAGAGATCAACTCTGAAGAGGTATCTAAGGTTTGGCATTCATACGCAAACCTTTTTTTACCCTATTGGAAACTGTAGCTCCATAAATGAAAGCAACATAGAAATTGTATTACAATGTGCAGAGAGAAAGTGACTTGTTTTTTAAAACTCCAAATATAGGCATGCCCAAACTGTTTGAAAAGATACCTATGTAGAATTTCCTACTAATAGCTGTTGTTATTATTGTTGCTGTTATTTTTATTTAGAATTTTTAGTGAAAACATCTTGATAGGGAGACCTGAGTACTAGAAAAAAATCATATTTGTGATATTTGATTTTTTAAAAGTATTTTGGGTTGATTATGGCTTATTAGAATCCTGTAGAATATTTGTTCTATAACAAGGAATTTCTCTGCAGAAATAATTGTTCTGTTACTTCAATTTCAAGGGAAAAAGAAAGAAAGAGATGGTTCTATAATTCTTCCTTCAATAAATGGACATGACTCAGAAGTACTGCCAAGAATCATCTTATCTTGACTCGTCAGAGCCTTCTTTGAAGGTGTATTTAATAGCATAACCAAACTTCCATGGGAGAACTGAAAGAGAGGGATCTGCTAAAAGGAAAAATACTTTTAATGGAGAGTTCAGGAGCTTTCATCCCTTCACTGGAGACAGAGTAATTCTTAGCAAGCTATTAAACTCTGGGGATCCAGGGAAAACATTAATGTGTACTAATATTCTAGACAGGTTCTATACTGGAGGAAAAGGGAAACAGCTTTCTTTAATCTACAGCTATTTGAGTGCAAAGGCTCCATTTATTTATTTTATTTATTTTATTTTATTTATATGCCACCCTTCTCCTGAAGGACTTGGGGCGGCTTACAAGATTAAAAAACAACAATAAACAATAGTTAATTAAAATTAAAATTTGCAATTTAAATTGATTGTTTATTATTGCCATCTGGTGGCCAATAAGTTAGATAGTACAAACTAAAAAGCCATTGAAACAGATGAGTACCCTCTGTCATCCATGACGGTGCAATTCTCTTTTTACCACTGTAAAAAATTACCCACTGTAATTTTAATTCTGTTGCTTCTTTCACCTATCCTTCCTATGACTGAATGGAGTTTTGCCTTGTATTGCTTGCCTTTGCAGCTCAGCCACTATTGAAACAACGGACATGACTGTTTGTTCACTCTCATATAAGTCATTTAATGGGGAAAAATCCTTGCAAAAAGAGTTGAATTATAAGAATATTGGCACACACAAATAGGAAATAGTCAAATCTTTGATTCTTAATCAAAGGGGATGCCCTTTCCGTGATGTCCCGTTGCCTGGAGGCGATACGGGCCTGGATGAGTAGAAACAGGCTTAAACTCAACCCCTCCAAGACCGAGTGGCTGTGGCTACCGGCATCTGGGGACCTGGAGCCCCCTCCTTTTAGGATGGGAGGGGAGCTTCTTGCTCCCTCGGACAGGGTCCGCAA
>JANHFM010004216.1:103007-116054 GCA_032468115.1 Grayia smithii
CTATTCTATTCTATTCTATTCTATTCTATTCTATTCTATTCTATTCTATTCTATTCTATTCTATTCCATTCTATTCTATTCGTAACTGGTTCTCATTACCTATTTCATGCTTCAGAGCCTCTAGTGAAAAGCAGCAAGAAAAAGAAAGTAAAAAGGAAGCTGTGAAAAAGTAAAAGGAAGTGATAGTTAAAAAACAGGAATCACCTGGGGGTTGTGCTGCTATTTTCTTGTGCTTCCTAAGCAGGCTCAGTGATGACTGGAGGTCATGGACTTGTATACGAGTGACCTTCAGTTCTCTCCGCAAATCATTGATTTCCTTAATAAGACTTACATTTTCCTATAGATTCAAGAACAACACAGTTTAAACTAGTACAGTGAACATGATCTTTGCTTACTTACTTACTGGACTTATAGGGCCATCTAACTCATATAATGGTTCTAGGGTGGCTTACAACAATCCATAAAAACATAGCTGAAATATATGCAAAATATCAAGCCTTAAACTTGATATACAGTGGAGTATAGACCCTGTGTTTTTCTCATCTGCCAGCCTGCAGAAAATATCATTTTCTGCAGCCAAATTTCAATATATATTGTTCTCCTTCCCTTCCAGTTACTTTTCATATTAACATATTTGGATATCATCATGAGACTCAAATATATCTACTGGATTTGGAAATAATTAATCTCTGTTTTGAGTTTGTACACAGAAGACATTGAAATATCCCTCAGTTGAAAAAAAAAACCTGCACTCCACTTTTTAAATCTGAGTTTGTACCTGCATAATGCGCACATAATCTCCACGATGGATCTCGCTTTCTTTTATCACTTTCTTTTTCAGTGTTGCTAGGTTGTGTTCAAGATGCTCTCGCTGCCGTGTATACTCTTGATGCAAGTCTGAATCAACCCCAACAATTTCCACCTGAAGAAACAAGAGCTCAGACAAGCTGGTGTTCAACTGCAAATGTATGACTCTCAATTATTAGGGATGTGAAAGAAATATGCTGTACATAACTGAATAGCAGGTCTGCTAGACTCCACACAGTACAATTTTGGCTTCCACTGGGGAAATGTATATGACAATAAAATAATGTATATCAAAGATGCAAGCATTAAAAAAATCAGTCAAGAAGCTTATGTAAATAACCTAATACATCAGGAGAAATTGCATACAGTTTCTCTGTCAGTATATTGAGGAAGAAATATCAGATACAGTAAAAATATGTCTGTATGCATTTAAAAAAACAAACAAACAACAGATTTTTAAAATGTACTAATTTATTAAGAGGTGTAAATTGGACCAGATGTACATCCTTACTCACCCTATCTGCCTTCTGTACATACTTCTCATAGATATCTCTAATGGACTCCTTTAGTTTCTTAGGCTCCTGGATGAGGCCTACACAGTTGTGAATATCTGTTTTAAATCTCTTGACAAGTGCTTCCATATCTCGTTCCTGCAACCAAAGAAATATTTAAGGCAATATGCAGAACGCTGCTTCCTTTGATACATTTCCTAGTTGTGACCCAAATAAAGGCATACATGTTTTTTTGTAAAATTCATATCAACGAAATGGCACCCAGTCAAAAGGAACATTGTAGATAACCAAATAAATATTTCAGCATATCATTTTGAATTGATTAATCCTTGGATCAATTCAAATAAGCTTACATCATTTAAAAATTCATCCCAGATGACTTAATATTTAGTAAATTATTATTTACATATTTATTCATATGATTAAATATGCAAACAGTGTTTACGGAAAGTATAATATGGACAAAATATGAAAATTTGGGAGCTGGTTTTTAAATTGTGATAATTGTTCCTCATGCAAAGGTACATATATAGTCACTTATTCAATTGTTCATACTAGGGAACCAAAACTGATTCAACATTACTTCATAATCCTCAGGAAAAAAATGCAACTATAACAGAACTGTAAAGAATGAAGGAAATTTCAAAATTCATTCACTCTTTGTATGGTGTTCAAACAAAGAATAATAATGGCCTGTACTGATAACTTGTACATTCTTTTAAAAAAATCTGAAGGCTATTTTGTTACCTAAAGTGCATTTTTGCTTCATCACAGAATAGAATAAAATAAATAATGCACTTAATGAAAATGATAAATTTAGGACAAAGAAACATCCAAATGGTAAGAAATTCTGCAATCTTATAATGCCAAGATTTATGTAATAGTGATATGCCTGTAATACTGGGAAACCTCTTCTGGGAAAATAAAATGCAAACATTTCATATTAACTGTAGTTTTCAGGAAGCAATTCTTGAATCTCCATCATTTCCAGTCCTCGGTGTGATTCAATGAACACTTTCTTCATTCTTAATATACTCACTTTCTGCATCTCTTTGTGCATCTCACGATCTGTAGTTCTCAGCTTTAGGCGCAGTTCAGCTATGTTAAGTTCCAATTGTGTGTTCTGTTTATGGAAATGTTCCAGCTCTCCCTCCATCTGAAGAGATGACATGAAAAGCAATAAAATATTACACAAAGTCTGTTACCTGATATGGGGTGCTTTCAGACATAGATCCCTTAATACTACTAATCAAAAGCTATTGGACAATAGCATCATATATCTATATTAATATTCAGTGTGCATATATACTGTACACACACACATACACAGAGCCCATAAACAATTCATAAATTACATTAAATGATTGAATGGGCTGTCATTTCTTCTAAACATCTCTTTATTTCCTTATTGACTTTGAACATTCCTAAGTACAGTAAAAAAGAAAGCCTAGTTCTCCAATAACAATTCCATCAATAGGCATATTGAACTGCCACCAGCCTACCAGGCGTTGAGACACCATGAAAGACACTGCCGGATGAGCAGAGACAGCTTCCCATCGGGAAGCAGAGACCGATGGCACCCTCCCCCCATGCCTGAGCATGCAGACTCAGCCTGTGAAAGCATAGTCAGTCTGGACCAAATACAGAGCAACCCGGCAGAGCTGTCTCAAGTTATAACAGACAGAATTAATGAGAAACAATCCAGGCCGACCACAAGGTCACAGACAAGACAGCAAATTGCAATGGTTGACAGGCCAACATCATCCCCCACAGACAAGCAAGCTAGGAGGAAGGAAACAGTAGGAATTTAGCCTCCATCAACCAGCATGATAAAAGCAAAAACAACACAGCTAATTACAAGTGGGAGGCAGTTGGCAGGGCTTATTGCATGCAATGGCTAAATTGATTAATGACATATAAAGACAAAGATCTCTGTAATGGTAGTTTAATATTCTGACGATGTCAACAGATGACTGACGAAAGCTTAGTATAATAAAATTTTAATTATTTAGTTCTGGAGTTTGGAGATCTGGAAAAAAAACATGAGAAAAGTACCAAGATGGGATTGGAACCAGTATATAAGGCATAGGAGTCCTGCCTCAGTACCTCAAATCTGGTTTCACCAGCTATTCTTTGAGTTAATTAGAGGTATGTGAAAAGTAAAAATCTTTTAATTCAGAAACTGAACAACAAATTTATTTTACACATACTGAATCTCAATAAGAACAAGTAGTACTGGAGGTAGTAAAATGATGCTTTTGATCTTCCTTTTGGCTTTTTCCTTCCTTCTTCATAACATATTTTGTGAAAAGAAGATAGAAATGGGAGAAAACAAGAAATGAACCATGCTGAAAAAGTAAACAAAAAACATGGCAATGCTTGTCTAAAAGAGCAACAAGTGGGTTGCATTGTTTATTTCTCACCTCCTGGATCTGTTCCTTCATGGCTTTGATATCATTCTCACGTGGCTCTATTTGTTTCTTCAGCTCCTTAATTTTGTAATCTAATACAAATTTGAATTTCTCCAGTTCCTGATTTTTCTTTTTTAGATCATAAATTCGTTTTTCCTAAATCAGGCAAAGCAGGAAAAAAAGTAGTTAAGAAGCAGTAAGGACATTTCAGATTTTCATCAGATAAAAGCAATCCATTGTGATTTGAACAAGGACATTGTAGGAGAAAGGTGCTACCAAATCAGAAATATTAGAGAAATTATAAAGAACTCAGAGCAATGTCCCTTAGAATGGGAGTTTGAGGACTAATTCTGTATGAGGACTACTGAGGATTTTATGTGAGGATCAACATTGAAAAAGATATTGGGATGTGAAAGCAGCTCAGATAAAACTACCCAGTCAACTTACTTTATCTTGGATGGTCTCATCTCTTTCTTGAATCTCTCTCTTCAGTCCCATAATGTCTTTCTCTAAAGCCTTAATAATCCCTTGCAGCTTTTGCTGCTCCAACTTCATTGCCTCAATATCACTGCATCGCTCCTCAATCTCTTTTTGGAGACTATTAAACTGTTGAAAAAATGTGTTATCTTTCAAGCTGAAAACAATGAGTCAGGGTTTCCTGCAGTACTGTAACAGCAACAAAATAATCATTTGCAACTATCAATTAAAATTATAGCAAACCGGACATTTTCATATCCTTTTAGAAAGCTATTGCATTAAAAATCATACTGTATTCAAAAACATTCTGAATGTACTTTTGGTGACCACATAAAAGATCTGAAATTTAAACTATCTTATGGAAATAATTACTTTAAAATGTAAATTGTCATATTTTTTGAAAAGCTTATGAAGAAAAAACAAGACAAATAAGAAATTCAGGTTTTTCCTCCTGATAGTAAACCCAGATTTAACATAGATCTTTTTGGTATGCTAACCATTTGACTTCTACCTTCAGGAAAAGGTTTGGGATACACTGATTTATCTGTAAATATTTTTCTAGAGATGGATAAAACATAAAGGTCTATATTCTGCTGTAGATTTTTCCTGACAGCAATCTAAGAGATTCAACCTTTGGAGAACAGCAGGATTCCAGTTTATCTTAATGGTTTGTAAAAATCTAATATGTAATAAAAGACTTGGGGAGAAAAGCAATTTGTAAATGTCATAAAAATACTAACAATACCCATGCCTAATTTTAATTTTACTTCCTCAGTGAATGCATCAATCTAGCTGAATGAGAGCTACAAAATTGAGATTTAAGACAAGTGATGGGTAGTAATCAGCCTAATAACTGTTACTGTGATTTTTGCTGACTCTTCTTTCAGTAAGTTTTTATTATAAATATTTTAACAGGTGTTTGGATTTTAAAAGTTATGGTGTTGTTTTAAATATTTTTATTTATTTAGTCTTAAATAATTTATTCATGTGGTATGCTAATATCTTGATTGCCAAGTTAGCAGAGAAAACAGTGTGCTTGCTATTGATTTTAAATATACACATATACAATGCTCAAAAAAGCACAGAAGACAGAAAACACTGGGCAGACCTTCTTTCTCATGATTCCTGTTTCCCCCTTTAATCGTAGATTGGATTCCCTTTCTTCTCGAAGCCGTCTCTCATATTTAATTTTTATATCCTGAATTTCTCTATCCTCATCTTCTTCAATCTGCTTCTTAGTTTCCTCAAATTCCCTAAGTTGCTGTCTAGAATCATCTTGAGCCTGTTAGGTGAATAAAAAGAAAAAAAGTAAAAGTAAGTGACGGGAAGAAAGAACCTAGGCAAAATTGTTTGGGGAAACAAATGACGTCTTAAGAGTGGCCTGGAAAAGGCAAAATCCTGAAAAATATAGGCTACAGCAGGGGTGTCAAACTGGTGGCCCATGGGCCGGATGCATCATGTTCAGGCCACATCCACCCCAGCTCTCTGAAGGGAGAAAACATAACGATACATCACATGACACTGTAGTTTGACTCCCGTGGGCTACATTATTCTGGGGATGCCAAAGCAGCAGCATGGTGTTATGGGACTGAAGGCCTTATTTGCTAGTGCCTTCTGATATAGAGCTCAATTATAGAGCTCTATATAGATAGAGCTGATATAGAGCTCTGATATAGAGCTCACTAACCTTGGCAGTCATTAGACATGGAAATCTTGAATGACCTGGGAGCTCAGTATTAATTTTAATAAGACTAAAACTGAACACTCCTTTAATGTGGTTCAGCCAATGCTTGTTAAGACATCTTTTTGTAGATATATGATTGGAAACCCAACTGAAAATATTTAAATTAGCATTTTAAGTTCTGGAATTTGCTGGTTAGCATCCCTTTTCAGGAGCTGGAATGCTTACAAGCCACTGGTTTTAAAAAAGGAATATTTATAAAGGCAAAGCAGTATAAATCAGAACCTACCATAATTGGAGGGTATCTATTTGGAAGAACTGTTATAAATATATATTTGTAAGAGTTTTATACCACTTCAATTAACCAAAACCAATAAAAGCATATACTACATAGTACATAAATAAAATAATGAAGGGACTTGGTAACGATTTTAAGTATTTCTATGTCTTGTATGCTTACTGCCTTTCTCTTATTCTCAAAATAATTCAACAATGAGGTCATACAAATTTGTGCCAAAATTAGCTACGAATACAGGACATTGAAAGGTGTGTTGTACTTGCTTCAATTCTGCTTTAAAAAGCAAAAACAAAAAAGGTTATACCTCTTCCAGTAAAGTTGCTTTCTCAAGCAGCTTTGCCTCATAATATTCTGTCAGTTCCTCAAGTGCTTGGCTTTTGTTCTCTTCCATTTCATGAAGTTGTTTCTCATACTCTTCCTGCATTCTTTGGGATTTCATTTGCAGTTCTTGGTACTTTTCATATTCCAGCAGCAACTTTTGGTTATTGCCAGATTCTAAACACCAGAGTAATTTTTAAAAATGTGGTTTAAAAATTGCACTATAAAGTGGTAAAGAACGTCCTGTCCTTTCCTGCCTACAAATTAGTAATGAAGGGGCATTTTTAGTACTGTATCCTGTGTCTTTTAGAGCCTGTCTTTGTAAAGTCCATATTCCTACATTTTGCACTATTTCTAAATCACTACTGGTATTAGCTTTGAACTCTATTTCTTGCAACTTTATGTCTACATAAAACTTTCCTATTCAGTTTCAAGATAAAAATTTTTAAAAAGTGGAAATTTCTTTCAATCCATTCCCTGTGCAGAAAGTGAAGACAAGAACGATATATTAGAGGATTCTTGGGTAAATGTTTAGGTGCTTCAAGCTAAATGGTTATTACAGAAGCTGCATAAATTAGGGCAGGGAAGAAGAACAAAATTAATGTGAGTGATTTTCAGGAATAGATGCTTTGAAAATATTCTTGAAAAATCTATCAGCTTGTTATGCACGAGCAGTAATCCCCTTCATTATCAGGAAAACCAAGAAAGTTATAAAAATAAATGAAAAATAAAATCAAGTCCAATTACTTGTTTAGCATGATAAAGTTTAAACCCAAAAGATTTGCCTGTGTTACCTGTACATAAAATTGTTATCTTTTGTTATAAAGACTGAAACTTTCATTCAGTTATATCAGATTCTTCTAACCTAAATCTTGCACCTCTCTGGACTGTTTCTCTATTAATTCTGATAGCTGCTCCTGGTGTTGTATTTCCTGTTTTTCTTTTTCTGTTTGCAGAACCTGAAATATAGACAGATAACATTTTCATTTGAAATTTATTAACAACTTTTAATTTATTTAACTGACTGCATGATTGGAAACAGAGTAATGCAATAATATAGAGAGAAATGCAATTGATATTTGAGCCACACCTGGTTTTTAGTTTTTAACGATTCCATTTCCTGGATGAATTTCTCAGTTAATTCCTTTATTTTTTCACTGTAATTCATATCCTTGAGACGAAGCTGATATTCATTTTCCATCTTTAGTTCCTCTACCCGTGTTTTTAGTTCTAGCATGACCTGAGTCTGCAGGATAAGAAATTGTAAAATTGTTAGTAGAAGAAATCATTATGTAAATATTTAAATTTATACATGGACATTAAAGTAATGATTGTGAATGTTATCTATCATAAGTATAACTGGTTTTCTATATTAATAGTGTGATCCTACCAGTATATTGTTATCCTGAATGATAAAGAAACTAGCAGTCCAGAAATATGTCACAAACTAGCACAGTAGAATAGTCATGTAGGCTTTGAAAAAGACATTCAGGTGCCAGGATGTGTTTAAGAAAGGTTAAAATGTAGGCAGTGATTTTTCCTGTAACACTTGATGAAAATCAGACTTTGAAAAGCAGGCTAGAAACAGGATTCACACTTTTGAATTCTAGTGTTGGAGAAGACACTTGAAAATACCATGGAGTCAATTATCAAAGCAATCAACCCAGAATTCTCACTTGAGGCACAGATGATCAAGCTCAGATTATCCTAGTGTGGGCACATGAAAAGAACTAACTTTTGGAGAAGTCTATAATACTGGGAAAGGTGGAAAGAGAAAAAAAGAATGACAAGTAGCAATGTGTATGGACACAATTATAGTGGTGTTGACTGCACCGTTTGTAAACATGAAAGACCAGATTGGGGATAGAGCCTCCTGAAGAAAATCTATGTGGTTATTATGAGTTGATATCAACTTGATGGCTCATCATTATTACATTACTATCCTGTTGCTATGGTGTATTGCAATTTGCTGTTAATACCTATACGGATTAACAGTACAATCTTTAGAGGTCCCACTGAAATTTGCTATACAGGTTTCCAGGTTAATATGAGTGTGATTTATCTAGTTTATATATTTACAGACACTTTTTATGGGTTCCTGAAAAACTATGAATCAAGGTATCATATGTTTTTTGCAATTGCACATATATAGGCAAAAATAAACCTGGGTTTTCTCTAATACCTAAAACATTTCCTAAAAACATGGAGTAGTATGACTTGAAAGCTAGGCTTTAGGTCATCAATGTTTAAATCTTACACGATAGACTCCATTTTAACTTCTGCTATATCTCTGCTATGGTTCAGAGTGCTGCTTATTGACTAACATTTGTTGATTCTCAGATTTATGATGATCTAACTTTTCAATTTGAAATACATATAGTAAAGATTCTCAAACCAATACCTTGCAGTTATACTGACCTTCTCTTCCATGTCTGTTCTAGTAATCAACACTTCATCAGAATATGGTACCTCTCTCTCCCTTTTCAATCCCCGTCCTTCTTTGTCATACACTTTCCAGATAATTATACATCCATCTTCTGCAGATGTTAACAAAAACTGATCATCAGATGTTATGGATATCTGCAGAAGTTTAAAAAAAAGAAGCTTCCTTAACTGTGAGACAGCACTATTAAAGAGTGAGGGATGAAAAGGAGATAATAGTGATAGTAAATATGTCCTTGTTGGATTCATAAGGACTGTTATGAAAAATGATAATGAAGGGTGGTTTTCTACTTATTTCTTTTCTTACCTCTGAATGGCTTTTCCATTGCAAGTAAGTACATAAAACAGGAATCGTCACTGAATATCTTCTTGCACTTCTAGAATATTGTGCATCTTTTATATAATGAGATTCTGGATGTAAAGAAAGCTTAAGCAACTTACTGTCAGCTAGGTCTGTGTTTAAAGTGTATACAATATTCACCAGAAATAACTGCTGCTGATTCAGTCTGGAAGTCTGCAGTGCCATGTGTACATTCTAGTTTAAAGGGTACCTTCTACCAGATTCAATAGGGCCTTAATAAGTAAATCTGTATTATTCACGTTTAATGTTGACTTTCTCAGAAATAAAATAATAACACCACAATATTGTTGTGATCACTGACATCTGGATTCAAACAGAGTGTTCTAATCCTATTATCATTTCCAAATCCCTGAAAAAGACTGTTAGTCTAGATCAGCGATGGTGAACCTTTTTCGGCTCGCATGCCACCCAGCCTCAACGTGCATGCACAACCGCATCACTGCGCATGCGCAGAGCTATCACGCACGCTGTCTGCAGCACATGTGATTGCATCATCTGCGCATGCACAGTGCTGTCGCACACATGCCCCCCCCCGAATTGCATGTGCAACCATGCCACTGCGCATAAGTGTGCCATCCGCACATGCGGACACTGGCTGTCTCGCACACATGGGCAACCAGGTGTGCATGTGCACGAGAGAGCTGAACTGCGCGCATGCACAGGAGCAAGTAAGTTTGGCGACGGCTCGTGTGCCGGGCGAAATGGCTCTGTGTGCCACTTCTGGCACACCTGCCATAGGTTTGCCAACACGGGTCTAGATGCATAATGTGGACATGAATTGGAGTATAAATGCATAGGCACTAGTGTGATAATGAAGCACAGGATATTTATTCTCACAGAATAAAACTGATGTTTTCCTATTCTTTATCAAAGTTTTATTGCACTTTCTAAAAATAAAAACGACCTATACTTAGGCTCTTTCTTTACCATCTATACAATATTCATTACACTGGCATTTTCTCTCATTGCTCAATATTCACAGCACAAACTTCTTCCCTTTCTTAAAATGCATTTCATATTAATTAGAATTTTTTTCTCACTCTAGCCAGTTTCACCTCATCCAGTGTTTACTCTAATTTCTATCACGTCTCATGAACAGTTTCTGAACACGTCCCCTTTCCCCTTCTTGCCTTTTTAATTAGGTACAATAACACCTACGCAGAAAAGTAGGAATACTAATCAAATCAAATCAAAACAATGCATCAGTTTTACAAATTAGACAAACAGGTTCATGATATTTATATTGCATATACATATGCTTATTCCTATTAATGCAGTCTGCTAAAATACTGAGGTTTCTTTCTTGCATTCTCCAGATAAATGAGATCAGTATGGAGAGTAACAATAGCAATAGCACTTATATGCCACTTCATAGTGTTTTATAGCCCTTTCTAAGTAGTTTACAGAGTTAACATATTGTCCCCAATAACCTGGGTCCTCATTTTACCGACCTTGGAAGAATGGAAGGTTGAGTCAACCTTGAGCCTGGTGAGATTTGAACTGCCAAATTGCAGGCATCCAGCAGTCAGCAGAAGTAGCCAGCAGTACTGCATTTTAACCACTGTGCCACCACGGCTCTTAGTAGTAATAATTCCAATTGTAGATTGATGATTCATATGCACACTTTCCTACTCATTACTACAGAAATCTGTGGTGTAATGACATTAAATGTATTGATATGATACACTGAAGTGCTATGGGTATATATATATATATATATATATATATATATGTACATATATATGAGGGAGAGAGACTATAAGTTATCTGATAATTTAAATTATGCATAGTTACATTATTAGATACTGTAGTACCTCAGCTCCATTCCTGGAGCCTCTAGAGCATCCCACCTGATTTTCTTCTGATTTTTCTAAGGAGATTTAAGAACTTTTTGAACCTGCCTTAAAAACCCCAATGCAGAAGAAAACCCAATACAAAACAAGCTGTTGGAATTCCTAAAAAGGCAAACATATTTAAGTATAGGCCCCAACCAGTGGTGGTATTCAGCCAATTCGGACCAGTTCTGGCGAACTGGTAGTGGCAACCTGAGGGCCCCCGGCGCTATGCTGTCCTATTTAACCACATTTTCTAAGCCGTATGCATGCATGCAAGTGAGCAAAGTGCATGCAAGGAAGGCCGTGCGCATGCACAGAAGGTGTGCACGGCCATTTTTGGTGCATGGGAACCGGTGGTAAAATTATGTGAAACCCACCTCTCGCCCCAACCATATGAAAGCTACCTTCTGTTGCTTAGGGTGGTTGGGAGGGTGGGGGAAGAAAAATCCCAGGAAAGCTGAGGCAGTCAAAGTAATACAGAGACTTTACCTTGGTGACTGGACCAGCATGAGCTTGATACTCATTGAATTCCCTGTGCAAAGGTAATGGGTATTTCATGGACCGGATGGTCCCAGCAGACGTTCCAGTGAATACCATCCGCCCATTATGAGCTATCACAATGCAAGTGTAGGTAACGTCAAAAGAGGGCACTTCTCTCAGTATCTGAAACATACATAGCATTTCCTCTAAGCATTTCAACTTTTGGTAACTGTAATTCGTAGGTGTTTCTATGTGTAGTAATTCACAATGTAAAGATTTATTCAGAACAGGATTCACTTTATACCAACCATGTCCACCACAGTGAAAGCCTCATATCTGCTTTCCTTCCCACCCCTTCCACCCCGATCTGTGTGAAAAGACTGTCCTACCTCCAGTAGTGATCTTTAGGAGGAAGAATCTAGGGTACCAAAAAATAACTAGATTGCCATAGAGAAAATTATGAAAGCTAGCACCGCTGGATAGTCTCAACTATAGAAAATTATGTATACGAGGTTATTTCAGAGCATGACCCTAACTTCAAGAGATACAATTTCACTATTCCCCATTATGTATGTATGTATTGTATATATGCAATGGCTCACCGAAGAATCACAAATCTCCTTGATAGAATGATCAGAACCAACAGCGAAGATGACTTTTGCATCAGGTGATATTGCTACTCCACTATAGCTGCAAGACTTGAGTACGCATTCTGATTCTCTTTTGCCATTCTGGAGGTTCCATTCATATACTGCTCCATCTGTGCCGCAGGATACCAGTTTATAATCATCCATGCTCCACACAACTGACCGTACCTGAAGACGGCATGGGGAAAGGGAAAGATAAAAGGACGCGAATGCACAATATTCAGGCAATTAGTCTTAAGCAGTCTTCTGCTTTATATTATTCCCATTTATTTATGCCTGTTGTGGTCTGCCAGCAGCCTGCGGAGCTGGCAGCAGAGTCGGACAGTGAGGAGGCTGGGGAAGAACATGGGCCAATCCTGGAGTCTGGAGAAAGCTTGGACGAGGGCTCTGCGTCCAAGGCAGAGATGGGGCCAGGGCCATCTGGGTGTTGTGCTGACTCCGGAGCCTCCAGAGTCTGACGTCAAGAGAGGCAGAGGAACAGGGGGAGCCTGTTCCCAGTGCGCGTATGCACAGAGCTGCCAGAAGGCAAGAACAGTTAAGACAAAACTGGGAAGAAGGTGACTTGGGAGTAAGGCTTGGAGATGATTGGCCACTCCCATAAGACATAAAGGAGGAGCAAAGGCACGTGAGCCTTTGCAGGCGGCAACTTTGTTCATACTGGTCGGTTTAAATTCTGAAGCTCTGTTTTGACTCTGTGCTCTGTGTGGCCTTGCAAAGCTAATTGCCAATTAGATCTTTGGCAGCGTGTCAAGGGAGATAAAGGTGGGTGCTTATCAGC
>JANHFM010004217.1:15457-28680 GCA_032468115.1 Grayia smithii
ATATGTGTTTTCCGATGGTCTTAGGCGACCCCTTTGAAAAGGTCATTCGACCCCCACAGGGGTCCCGACCCACAGGTTAAGAACCACTGCTCTATAGCAATAGCACTTGGACTTAAATATTGCTTTACAGTGCTTTACAGCCCTCTCTAAGCAGGTTATACAGTCAGCATACTGCATCCAACAATTTTGAGTCCTCATTTTACCCACCTCAGAAAGATGGAAGGCTGAGTCAACCTTGAGCCTGGTGAGACTTGAACTGCCAAATTGCAGGCAGCCGGCAGTCAGCAGAAGTAGCTGGCAATACTGCACTCTAACCACTGTGCCACCATGGCTCATACCCTATAAAGCACTTCTGAAACATTTTCAAAGTACACGCAGAGCTAGTAGGCGTTAAACTGCAGCTCCAGCCCACCATCACCCTCTCAGTATGTATCTGATAGAATTGAAGACATCCCATTGTTTATCCTAGTCTTGCGAACTTGGGCATTATATACAAAGGATTATGGTTCGATGTGACAGACATTGTGGATACGGTTAAAACTAACCATGAATCTAGCTTGTATCTTTATACCTTCAGGCGTTATAAACATTTAAGGGGCTAATTTTGAGCCTTGGAAGTGTGGTTTCATTGTTTAGAACGTACCTCTGGATCTAGGTCGTCAAGGACATTCTCTAACTGTTTTAGTTCATCCTCAGAGAGTTTGTTTAGAATTTCATCTTCGTTGATGTTTTTGTATTTCTCCAACTCTTTCCGGAATGGCACTGACATGTCTCTCAATCACGTCCGTTGACGTTTACCTGTCAATCATTCACAAGACAGTCTCACGGATCCCTGGAAGAAAGAGAGATGGTCAGTTTTCTCCAGGGGTGAAATCTAAATTTTGTTACTACCGGTAGCTTGGTGGGCGTGGCAGGGGAAGAATACTGCAAAATCTTCATTCTTACCTCCTTCCAGGGGAAATTTCCATTCCCACCCTACTCCAGAGGAAGGATATTGCAAAATCTCCATTCCCACCCCACTCTGGGGCCAGCCAGAGGTGATATTTCCCAGTTCTCCGAACTGCTCAAAAATTCCGCTACTGGTTCTCCAGAACCTGTCAGAACCTGCTGGATTTCACCCCTGCATCTGACTCAATTAGCTGCAGCTCGCTAAAGCTTATGCCTTTATATCAGTGTTTCTCAACCTTGGCCACTGGAAAATGCCTTGGAAAATGTGTGGACTTCAATTCCCAGAATTCCCCAGCCAGCTGACTTGAAGTGCACACATCTTCCAGTGGCCAAGGTTGAGAAACACTGCCTTATATTATCACATTAATCTTAAAAGATGCTAGATAGATCGGATTTCCGGCCATCATAAATAAAATTTGGCTCTCTTCCTACAATGTCCCTTCTTAAATAAATAACTAATCTACCTTGTTAGCTTGCTTGCCATATTTGAGAGATACCGGGAGCTCCCAGAACAGAAAAGTTGATGCCAACGGCATCGGTTCAACTCTTGCTAGCTAAAGCGCTCGACACGCACCGCATGCTACGAAACGTAGTTTATACCAGTGTCTTACACAGGAAGGTTAAAACTGGGCCAACTTAGTCCGGACGATGAAGACAATCGAAGTCAAACCTCCACGATAAAGCCGCAGCTATCGTAATAAAGGAACCACGCGCACTACTTTTTCCGGAAATGTCCTCTGATTGGCCGATTAGCGCACGTGAGGCGTCTACGCCAGCGGTGGGTAAAGATCCAATTGCCGGCAGGCAGCAGCCATGTTAATTAGGCCGCTCCCACTCCCGCTTTCCGTTTTCTCCCTGTACGTCAGAGGTCTTCTAACTTGGCAGCTTTAAGACTTGTGGACTTCAACTCCCAGAATTCTCCAGCCAGCATAGCTGCCTTAAAGCTGCCAAGTTTGAAGACCACTGCTGTACCTTATACCGCAGCTTCTTCTCCCCCCCCACCACCTTATCCTTAAATTGGAGGGAGGAGGAGAAGGAGGAGTAATATGACGGGTTCGCCGTTTCCCGGATGTTGCCGATAGTAACGACGGTTAGTGGGGGGGAGGCGTCGTACTTGACTGAGGCGGGAACGTTACGGACAATGGACTGGAAGCAGGCGCTGAAAAGCCGGCTGGCTGTCAGTACCGACCGTGAGTGGAATAGGGACTTTTTTTTTTCTTCATTAGCCCGGTGGTTAATTAACTGACTGGGGAGTGTCTGTTAAACGGGGAGGGGCTAAACGAAGGCCTGCCCTCCTGGCGCTTCTGTAGCTTTGCCTCGAGGTAACCCGTTACCTCCGCTGTCTCGGAATCTGAAGGAGAATAGAAAGGCTTTTTGTAGCTTTTTGCGGGGGGTTTTGGGTTTTTGTTAGGCTCCGTGTTTAACAGCACCGTCAAATGAGATTTAATACTATCCTATTGTGAATGAGATTTAGTTTACTTCATTGGCCTCTGTCTGTCTGTCCTAGTAGGCATTCAGCGTGAAAGGACAAGATGGATAGGAAATCCCCCTCTGAGATAGGCGATTAGGTTGAGTTGGAATGGTCCTGTCATACCAATAAGACTTATATACCGCTTCACAGTGCTTTACAGCTCTCTTTAAGCGATTTACAGTCAGCATACTGCCCCCAACAATCTGCGTCCTCATTTTACCGACCTCCAAAGGATGGAAGGCTGACTCAACCTTGAGCCTGGTGAGATCTGAACTGCCAAATTGCAGGCAGCCAGCAGAAATAATCCTTGTTTTGCCAGGCATAGTTTATTGAACAGACACAGTGCGTTTGCATTAAGTTGCCACCTTTGCCTGGTTTGTATGAATACAATGAGCTGCAAATTGCTGGTTTAGTTTTTAGCTTGTATGGGACAGACCAGTGATTCACGGAGAGAAAGAGAGTATACTGAAACACTTGTGGGAAGCCCCCCGCCCTCCTAGAGAATGAAATATTTTGAGGAATAGTAAGACAGGAAGGATATTATATTTCCCCAAAGGAGAAATGGAGAAACATGCTCTTGAAGGCAGAAGGCAGCCCCAGTCTTTCTGCTATAGGAAAAACTCAAGCTTCCTCAAACAGAACCCTGAAGTCTTTAGCATGGCTATTTTGTGCCCATTAAGAAATCTAGGCCAAGCTATTCATAAACAAAACGCCTTCAACCGAGCTCCCCCAGAAGACTAGAGCTGATAGGATTAAGAATTTACGTTCCGCCATCCAAATTCTAAGGACACCACCTGATCTTTAGGACATAATAGGAGTAACCCATCTCCATTGAAATAGTAAAAGACACAAGGTTCACTATATTGCACAACTCCCTAGAGCATCTCGATCACCAAACCCCAGAACCCTGTAAAAATCCATCCACTCACTCATCCATTTTATCAGCCACCCCAGAAACATGCTGTCATTGAAGTTTCTGGAAACCAAATAAACAGAGACCTTCTTTCCAACCAGCTAGTCTCCATTTTATTTCCAGTGTCATTCTCCTAGCTTGGAACTGGACTGGACTTTTTCTTCTTATACACTGTACAGTACAGATGTCAACATCGAAGATACCCTGGAAGATATTCCCTACTTACAAGAACCTCCAGTACTAGAAGACAAAGATGATTAGGGAATTGAAGGCTAAAACATAAGAACAGTTGCAGGAACTGGGTATGTCTAGTTTAATGAAAAGAAGGACTAGGGGAGATACAATAACAGTGTTCCAATATTTAAGGGGCTGCCACAAAGAAGAGGGAGTCAAGCTATTCTCCAAAACATGTGAAAGAAGGACAAGAAGCAATGGATGGAAACTAATAAAGGAGAGAAGCAACCTGGAATTAAGGAGAAATTTCCTGACAGAACAATTAATGACTTGCTTCCAGAAGTTGTGGGTACTCCAGCAGTATAGATTTTTAAGGAGATTGGACAACCATTTGTCTGAAATGGTATAGGGCCTTCTGCTTGAGCAGGGGATGGACTAGAAGATCTCCAAGGTCCCTTCCAATTCTGTTATTCCAATAAATTCAGGCAGTGGAAAAAGAATCGTGGGCTTCATTGATTATAGAAAGACCTTTGATTGTGTTGATCACATCAAGTTCAGAAAAATGAGAATTCCAGAACATCTCATTATGAGAAATGTACATACCTGTTAGGAAACCACAATACAAACAGAACATAGTGAAACAGACTGGCTCCAAGTTGACAAGGACTGCAACAAAGCTGCATCTTCTCTCCTTATTTATTCAACTTATATGTTGAATATATATTAAGGGAAGTTGATTGGAAGATGATGTTTTAAAATTGGAGAAACATTAATTACCTGTATTATGCTGATGACATTGATTCTGATTGCTGAAAATGCAAAATATCTGCAAAATAAAAGTAATGAAACTAAGCACAGGGAAGAAAATGGGACTAAAATTAAATAAAAGGAAGACCAAATTAATTACAAGTACAGCAAGTAGCCTTACAATTGACAGTGGAGCTATTGAATTGGTAGATAGCTTCTTGTCTTTTAGGATTAACCATCAGCAAAGCAAGAAGTCCTTGACTTATGACTGGTCACTTAGCAACCGTTCGAAGTTCCACAGACCTGCCCCCTTAAACCCCATTTTGAAGTCCTGGCCACTGCAGTCATTCACTTTATGACCACAAGGGCACTGCAGCACCCTCCTCCCATCTCTCACCCCACCAGGTTCCTCTAGGTTCTCTTCCATGGGTTTCGTATGCTGTTAGCAAAGAAGGATTTTATGGACATTTCTTTATTCTTTCTCTTTCATAGAGAAAGATGTTTCCAATCAGTACATGGAATTTAAAATTATTTTTCACATAGAAATTTGTTCTACAAAGTAGGCTATATAAATGAAAGGTAATATACTCTGTTTTGTATTATTTAGCTAAAAGAAGCGACCAAGAATTGAAGGATGAAGAGATGGAGTTGTTTACAAAATACTATCTGGAATGGAAAGGAGGAAGAAAAAGTGCCAGTACCTCTTATGTGAACATACCACGATTTTATTACAGGGTAGGTTTTCAGTGTTGCTCTAGTAAAGTCTTTAAAATACAACTTTTATGGTAAAACAATTTAATTAGCAAAAAGAATAAGCCACCAAGGATCATTAAAATTATACAAAACTCAGAGTACTATTTCAGCTGGTCTCAGATTTCTAAAATGTCAGGTATTTAAAAACTGCAGAAATAAATTGGATGTTTTGATACAAATAGTCAAAATATATCAGATAAATTTCAGCTTCTTCAAAAACAAGATACTAGAACAATATTGGGGTTTTTTACACAACTATTTTTAAAACTGATTTCCGTAGATACAGAATTATGTACAATGTTAGACACAACTGTTTTTTTTTAACCAAGAAAAGAATTATTTTAGTTACGTTGACTGGAAGTGGGATCAGGATTGAAACTCAATGTCAACAAAAACAATATATTATGTATATACATATACATAGATAATATACATAGATAAATAAGTATGATAAATAAGTATGATAAATAAAATATTAATTCTATAGCAAACTTGGATCATATCCAGTAAAATTGTAATAGTCTTGCACCTACAGGTTTGTGATATTATCTTGTATAAATTCAAGGGTCCAATTGAAGGTGCTGGTCCCTTTATGACATGGGACCAGGTTATCACCCTGAAGGGAGTAGCTCACCCCATTTGTTCCAGTGGAAAGGGCCTGTTTTGGATCCTATGTGCCAAAGAATTTTTGTCTGGTGGTGTCCAGAAGATGACCCTTTTCTACTGTTGCCCCTGGCCTCTGGAATATTATCCCATTAGAAATGAAGACTACTTGGCCTGGGCTGCTACATTGGGGATGGTTAAATGGGTAGAGAAGATCTCTACCTGAGACTACTCATCATCTTGGTTTGTAGCTTTTCTTTGT
Source organism: Grayia smithii (assembly GCA_032468115.1). Taxonomy (NCBI): domain Eukaryota; kingdom Metazoa; phylum Chordata; class Lepidosauria; order Squamata; family Grayiidae; genus Grayia; species Grayia smithii. The sequence continues at coordinate 21,329 of JANHFM010004217.1, forward strand.
AATTCCTCTAATTTTAATTGTCTTTTACGACTTTTTTCACTTTTTAGCATACTGTAAGCCACCCAGAGTTGTATCAGTGAGACAGGTGGCATAAATAAATAGGTAAAAGTGTGTTAATACTTTCATCTTTCATTATCTGAGACATTACTACTGTTCAGTGAAACCTCATTTTAATGAACTAATTCAAAGAAGTCCACTCCAAAAGTTATCCACAAGCACAATCAATGAAGTTGATTGTGAACCCTGAACTAAAACCTGACTTCCAAGGGTCCAGATAATTTGCTCCTTTCAAGTTCTGGACTTATAAAGCACAAATTGGAGACCAGTCTAACTGTTAATGTAGTTAGATCAAGGGAATGCTTCTTGTGCAGGAGGTGCAGCTAGATTCTTTAAATGATAATAGATGACTCCATTCAGGTGTTGATTGCTTGAATCCAATCTCATGCTACTTATATGAGAAGCCTTAACTAGCCATGGGTGTTACAGATACAAGTAGGAGGTGGTGATGCTAAAGAAGACCTATCTGGCTTCAGGACACTCAGGATCAAATTGTTAGTAGTTCATTTCACAGGACAAAGTCCTAGTCCTATCTATTGGTATTCTCCAGTTACAGTCCAACTTCATTAAAATAATTTATCCACCCAATTATTTATCAGAGGCTAGAGGTCAGCATGGAATTCCTGTTTGATCAAATAAGGAATGAAGGCCATGAATATGACATGTGAATAGCAATATTAATTTAAGAACAATCTCATAAAGGAATTGCACATGGCAAGCTGAAACATCTGGCTAAAAAACTAAGTTGCAAGACAAATGGAAACAGCGGAGAACTTGGCTGTATTGGACACAAAAAGAATGGATGCTAACCTTGTTTTTTGAGTTATAATTTTAGACTCCTTAGGTATACTTTTATGGAAGTGGTAATACCAACGTTTATTTATTTATTTATTTGATTTGATTTATATGCCGCCCAACTCCCAGAGGACTCCGGGCGGCTGAAAAGAAACTGTTTAGTTTCTTTTTCTCTACATTTTTACTTTTCAACACTGTTCTCTGTTTAAACCAGTAAAAAAAATCTTGACTATAAAGGGGATTTACTAGATTATAGAAAGAAATTGGGGCAACTTAACAATGCATGGAAGAAGCTAAGTACTATCAATTGCCAATTATTCTTTGTTGTTCATTAGTAATAATGGATAATGAGGCAGAGGCAAAAGACAGCCAAAGATTAGAAAGAACGAAAAAAGGAAGGAAGGAAGGAATCACTGTATTTCAAGAATTCTTGTAGCACAAATAACATTTATGTAAACAAGTTTCAAAATATACTTGTGCTACCAATTACAATTCTTTTTTTTTTTTAGCTGCCAGCAGAAGATGAAATATTGTTACAAAAATTAAGAGAAGAATCTAGAGCAGTCTTTTTGCAGAGAAAAAGTAGAGAATTGCTAGACAATGAAGAATTGCAGGTATGAAAAACCTGAAAATATGACTAAATTTCAGATCACTATTTTGAAAACTTCACTATCCACTAAGTGGTATTTCCCTCATCATTTTTAAATCTCCTTTTTAAGAATTTGTGGTTTCTCTTGGATGAACATCAGACACCACCTATGATGGGGGATGAAGCAATGATTAACTATGAAAACTTCTTGAAAGTTGGTGAAAAAGCTGGATCCAAGTGCAAGTAAGACCTTTATTTTGAAACGCAGGAGCCTGATTTGCCTAGAGTTTTAGTTACATCTAGGTCAATATTCAGATCTGAGATTGGATGAAGGGAGGGAAAATGTATTGCTGAGTATGTATGTATGTAGGTATTTATGTATGTATGTATGAATGAATGTATGTATGTATGTATGTATGTACGTACCTACCGTGTTTCCCCAAAAATAAGACCCTGTCTTATATTTTTTTGAACCCTGAAATAAGCGCTTGGCCTTATTGACATGCACTCAAAAGCCCAATTGGGCTTATTATGGGGAAAACAGGGTATGTATGTATGTATGTATGCATGCATGCATGTATGTATGTATAGTTTATTAATCAGTGGAAGGCAAAAGTACATGTGAATGTGAACAATTTAAGTGATTATAAATATTAGCTGTTGAATGTCACCAATTTGTTTTATGATTAAAGGAAAGCATGCATTAGAATATATGAAATATAAGGAATGATTTAGTTGAGCATTCTGGGTTACCTTATACATTAAGAGACAAATGTCTAAGGAGCATTTATAGTAATATTGGTTATGTGTTAGTTGGTCAGGGGCATGATTGTGCATGTATTTTGTATTCAGCCAATATTTGTTAACTGAGAACTTGAATACAGGTAGTTCTTGATTGACTACAGCAATTAGGATTAGAATTTCCATCACTAAGCAATGCAATTATAAAGTGTGGTACTACATGATCACTTCACTTATTAATGGCAATCCTTGAAGTCCCCATTGTCATGAAGTAAGAATTATGGTTCATTAAGCAAAGCATCTCCCCAGAGGTTCCTGCCAGTTTCCAACAACCAAAGTCAGTTGGAAAGGTTGAAAATCTCAGGTGACTCACAGGCAGATAAGTGGCTGTTACTGGGTGGGAGAGGGAATGGGTATCCACAGGTGGCCGAGAAGGCACAGCACAAGCATGGTGGGGTTTCAGATGGCTGCTAACAAGTGAGCAAGGGTGAGAGAGGGTGCATGAATGGTTGGGAAGACACTGTGAACTCAACCCATGCTCAGGGGGTTTATGAGGATATACAGGTAGTAGAGAGGCACAATGTTAGCACAGAAAGACTCAGAGAAGGTATGTGGATGGTGGGGTAGTGTGAGCTCAGCAAGGCTGGGGAATTTGGTGGCACAATGGTTAGAATGCAGTATTGCAGGTTAACTGTCTACAGTCTGGAATTTGATCCTAACTGGTCAGGGTTGACTCAGTCTTCCATGCTTTCAAAGTTGATAAAATGAGGACCAAGATTGTTGGGGGCAATATGCTGACTTTGTAAACCACTTAGAGAGAGCTGTAAAGCACTGTGAAGTGGAGTATAAGTCTAAGGCTATTGCTAAGGTTTGGGGACAGTGCGCAAAGGTGCCTGGGTGAGTGAGACTTACTCAAGCAACTTGCAACCTTGCTGGTTTTCTTCCTTTTTTTTTTTTAATCCCATTTATATCCCGCCCTTCTCCGGAGACTCAGGGCGTCTTACAATTAAGCACAAGCCAATGTGCTTAGTTTTTGCACAAGAGTAGTGCGAGTAGTGTAAGAGAAGATTGTAAAGATCTGTTTTCATTTCACTTTGTTTGTAAAAGATTCCTTAGAACTCATTTGCCATGTCTATATGTGTAAACACATGAGTGTGCATGTATTGTAACTGCACACTGTATTAGAATGGTTTAATTATTGATACAGTGTACAATCTTACTTGCTTACAAAGAACAGTTAATAATAAGTTAATAGTAACAACTTATTAAAACTACATCCCATCTCCCAGAGACTCCAGGCATTTATGACTGAAATGTACCCTACATTTTGTATCAACATGAGAAAGCTACTTTTTTTTTTACTAACTTTTACTTTATAAGTAGTAGTAAAGAAGGAAAGAGGAATTGCTCCACCACTACCACTAATTCCATGATATCGACTTGCAACAGTTTGTTTAGTGACCATTCAAAGTTACAACAGCACTGAAAAAACAGGCGACGGGCGGGGCGTGTGCGGCTGTTTAAATGTGTAATGGGAAGGACGGCTTCCCAATGCTGGCTTTTTTCCAGATGGATGTTCCTCGTAGCCGCCAGCACCAGCAAATAAATCATCTTACCGAAACGTTGTCTCCGTGTGAGGTGTTCCCTGGAGGGCGAACCAGTGCGACACTTATGACCGTTTCTCACACTTATGACTGTTGGGGCATCCCCCTTATCACATGATCAAAGTTCCAATGCTTGACAACTGACTCATATTTATGACCGCTGCAATGTCCCAGGGTCATGTGATCACCTTTTGCGACCTTCTGACGAGCAAAGTCAATAGGGAAGACAGATTTGCTTAACAACCATGTTACTAATTTAACAACTAGTGATTCACTTAACAATGGTGACAAGAAAAGTCACAAAATGAGCCAAAATTCACTTAAGAAATGTCTCACTTGACAACAGAAATATTGGGCTCAATGGTGGTCGTAAGTCGAGGACTACCTTATTCACTTGCCTCAAATAGAATAGTGGGTCGATTATGATGAGTCTATTTTACATTCTACTTCAATGGAGAGATATACGCTCTGGCTGGTCTCCAGTCTGATTGCTCAGACTGGACTAGGGAGAAGGACTGGAGGAGATATGATAGCAGTGTTCCAGTATTTGTGGGGCTGTCACAATAATCGAAGGGGGTCAACCTATTTTCCAAAGCATCAGAAGGCAAGACAAGAAACAATGGACAGAAACTAATCAAGGAGAGGAGCAACCTAGAACTAAAGAGAAATTTCTTAGCAGTGAGGACAATCAATCAATGGAATGGCTTGCCTTCAGAGGTTGTGGGTGCTTCATCACTGGAGATTTCTAAGAAGACCCCAGATACCACTTGTCTGAAATGGTAAAGGGCAGTGATGGCTAACCTTTTTGCCGTCACGTGCCAAAAGCGGGGTGAGCATGGGGGAGGTCATGTGCATGCGTGCCCATACCCATAATTCAATGCCCCTCATGCCCCAACCCCCCCGCGCATGCGTGTACTCCCCCTGTGCTCCCCCTGTTTTTGGCACGCAATGGCAAAAAGGTTACCGGTGGGCCCAGTAGGCCCGTTTTTTGCCCTCCCCAGGGTCCAGAGGCTTTGTTAGATCCTGGGGAGAATGAAAACGACCTTCCCCATCCCCCAGAAGGCCCTCCGGAGGCCGGAAACGGCCCGTTTCCTGACTTCCAGTGAGCGCAGAAGGCCTGTTTTTCGCTCTCCCCAGGCTCCAGAGGCTTTCTTGGAGCATGGGGAGGGCGAAAATGGCCTTCCCTACCCCCGGAGGCCAGAAACCAGTGGTGGGTTGCTCCTGGTTTGGGCCGATCCAGTACCGGTGACACTGTGACATCACCGAAAAGGTTCTCCATGACCGGGAACTAGGCCCACCCGCGCGCCCGTACTTACCGTTCTCGGGGCTCTGCACGCTCTGCGCATGCGCAGAGTGCTTTTTTTGAGGGTTCCCCCCCCCCAAAAGCTACTGTGCATGCGCGGAACACCTGTTCGGCACGCACCTGCTGAATGTATGCTCCGCGCGCTCCGATGCACGCACAAAGCATGTGCATCATCAGAACCGGTAGTAAAGGTAAGTAGAACCCACCCCTGCTGGAAATGGACCATTTCCTGACATCCGGTGGGCCCGGAACGGCCAAAAATCAGCTGACCGGCATGCGCATGCGCACTGGAGCTGAGCTAAGGCAATGCTCGCATGCCCACAGATATGGCTCCGTGTGCCACCTGTGGCACATGTCCCATAGGTTTGCCATCACAGGTATAGGGTCTCCTGCTCATGGAGGGAGTTGGACTAGATGACTTTTAAGGTCCCTTCCAACTCTGTTATTTTATGTTCTAACTACATCACATTGGTTGTCCTATCCCCCTCCCCTGGAACTGTCCTATGTGAAGGTGTTTCCATCTGAACAGACTAGACCAGGCCTGTCAAACTGGTGGCTCATGGGCCGGAATTGGCCTCTACAGGCCACGGCCATCCCAGCTCTGCAAAGGAAGAAAACATCCCGATACTTCACGATACGGCCTACGATGAGATCGGGTTTGACACCCCTGGACTAGACTGTTAAGGAGAACATGATTAAGAGGAACAGGGATCTCATTCTGCATTGATTAGACAAGGAAATCTTTGCTATCGGTCTATTTTACAGAATCCAGGAATTCAGGTAAATGTCACTAACTCTATTAAATATACTTCAGCTTGGCCATTAGCCAGCAATGAGGAACATTGGACAAGAGGTCTAATGAACAACAAGCAGCAAACCTAGGTCTGGGCATTCCCTATAGAGTTAAAATATTTAGTGGTGCATTCAACCTGGCAACCCTAGCGCATTAGAAATGCGCTGACATTCGTTTGTCCAGATGTGTGTGTTGCTTTTAAATTCTGCAGAGCATGGGAAGATCTCCCATTTCACCCAAGCTCCATTTTTCACCATCTGTCCTAGCAGCACAGCAACCAGTATATTTATTGCAGTGATATTATTACATATGGTAGCTTCATCAAACAAGCAGATAATCAGAGTCAGAAACAAGCTCTCTGTTCCTCTTTATACTTGGCCTTTTGGCTTAAAAGCTTTATTTTATAAGCCTAAGATAAGTCCTTTTCGGAAGATATGATCCAGAGAAGCCATAGATTTTTCCATTCCTTGATGTCTTAAAAACCCAACACCATGGCGATAAAAATGGACGGTGTGCTTTGAAACATCTCTATTTGAAAACAGGCGGGTGGGGGGAAGAGTAAGAAACCAGCAGTGTGCTTGTTTCTCTCTAACAACAACTCTCCGGCTCTGCTTCATCCACTCCTTTGCCAATTTGCAGTAATTTCCCCCTTTCCAGCACCAATAAAAGTCTCAACAGATTTAAAGTCTGCCATTAAATATTTCCATGTTTTGGAAGGATTTGATGGCATTAAATGTAACAGAATAATGGAGTCTCTAAGTAATTCCATTGGTAAATAATCTACAATTAGGGAGTTTGCAGACCAATAGAAAATAAATAGACGAATTTTGTATAATTAACCCAGTATGAAATACCTTCCTATATACAAGTGATAAAGTGTTCCTTTGGGCCATCGCCATGTGCGGAGGCTTTTATTCCTTTCAAGCGCTACATTCTCCGAGTGCCAAGTTTACACTAGGGAAAAGTATGCTAATAGAACTGATGGACGCTGTAATCATCTGCGCTTGGGATGCTATGGTGATGCCCTTTGGGGAGGTAGATGCTTTTAGAGCCACTTCAGGCTTAACCCTTGTGGGTGGGTTTGCAGTTGAAGGAAGGTCTCTTGCAGAAAAACAATCTTAAAGCAGTGGTGGGTTGCTACCTGTTCGCCCCAGATTGGGCGAACCGGTAGCGGCAGCAGCAGGAGGCTCCGCCCACCCGCTCAGACACTTCTGTGCACGAGCGAACCGGTAGCAAACTAAATTAAAACCCACTACTGCCTTAAAAAAAGGGACGCGGTGGCTCAGTGGCTAAGACACGGGGTTTGTCGATCGAAAAGTCAGCAGTTCAGCGGTTTGAATCCCTAGTGCCGCGTAATGGGGTGAGCTCCCATTACTTGTCCCAACTTCTGCCCACCTAGCAGTTCAAAAGCACGTAAAAAATGCAAGTAGAAAAATAAGGACCACCTTTGGTGGGAAGGTAACAGCGTTC
>JANHFM010004217.1:94160-108551 GCA_032468115.1 Grayia smithii
AACCGGTTCAGTGACGTCACCGCGTCACCGCTACCTATTCGCGCGAACCGGACCGAACCGGGGGCAACCCACCACTGATTATAGTACATATCTTGCAGAAAAGATAACAAAAATATATATGATTTTAAAATAGTTGTCCTTGGTATAATAAATATTATTAGAAATGACTCGATTTTAATTTTTGATAGAATTTTGGTTAGACATATCAAAGGTATCTTTATTATTTCTTCACCTGTTAGCTCCTTCCACATAAATTTTAGAAATAAATACCGAAACATTATGGGGGACAGTGATTTTGGAGTCTGTGGCTATGTTTTAATTGATATATTAAAATATTGCTATGAAATAATGTGTGAATGTAGTCATAATTAGCATGATGTAACTTTGCACTGAGACATGGTTTGCTTAACAGGTTTAGTGAACAGATCACTTGGATGTATTTACATAAGACTAGCAACCCACATCAAGGTTAGTGCAATGTGGTTACCCAGCGAGTATAAAATTGGGGAGAAAGTCCTACACAATTAGGATAAGTGATTCAGCAGATTAAGGATTTAGTCCTATTGTTATTTTTAAAAACAAAAACGTATTGATTTAAAAAGAACAAAAAGAAATAACATGTACCATTTTAAGCATCCAAAATATATTTACCAAGAAACTAACAAGCCAACCATTTTCTTTGATATTAAGGTTAATAACTGTGCATAAGTTAGGCCTCTAAAAACCTCAACGCATGGCCCCGATCTTTTGGGCTGTTAATTTAAAAATGGAGGATGAGCACTTCATCTATTAATTAATAATGTAGCTCTCTGTCTTCCTGTGTGTCACAGGCTGGAAAGGCGGTGATCGGCCAATAATAATATAGGAGAAAGAAGTCGAAAGCTCCTCCCTGCTGCTCTTCCTCGTTGAGAGAGCTGAAGTAGATCAAAACTTCCGTGGAGCCGGAAAAGAAACAGTAAAAGGATCAAGAAAGAGGGAGAGGAAAAAAGGGGTGAGCCTCATTAATTATCAATCGTGCCGCGGGGGGGGGGGGCAACTGTATTACTAAATCAGGTAGGAGAAGGTGGTACATCTGTCCCCGGAGAGTCAATCTGCTCCAACAGACCGACCGGGGGAGTCTGCCAAGGGCTCTTTCCTGACAGGAGGAAGCTCGCCAAACCACCTCTCTCACCTGGAGGGGATCCCTCATTCAACATCCAAAGGGAGGAGGAGGGGGACGAGTTCCCAAATGAGCCGGGCTGGAAAACCTATAAACGATCAAAGACCTCTTCCCGGTCAGCTTCGTGGGGGTGGGAAGGGAAAGAGGGACTTGGCCCAGCCTGGGCAAGATCAGGAGGGGGACCCACTCTCCCCCACCAAGGCCGCCTGCGTTGCTTTGGGGCGGGGGGGGGGGAATCCCCGGGTCGAGAGAGCACGTTGTGGAGAGCGAGGAAGAGGAGGAGGGAGCCGCCGCCGTCGCCGCCGGTGGAGCTGCCGCCGCCTGTTCGGCGTCATGGCCCCATTGTGAGGCGGCGCAGGGGAGGGGAAGCGGGGGAGGAAAGGAAGGATCCGCTCTCGCTCTGCCACACGCGCGCACGCACAACAGAACTCGCTCAGGACCCAGCGAGAAAGCAGCGTGTCAAACGCTCACAAAAGAGCCCGTCAGAGAACGACCCCCGGCTATCACCACCACCACTCGAGCTCCTCGCCTTTCTTTACCGCCTGCCTCTCGCCTCCTTTTAGAAACGGGAGCCGGGGGATGCCGCTTCTACACCGAAAGCCCTTCGTCAGGGAGAAACCTCCGGCTGACCTCCGGCCTGACGAACACGTCTTCCACTGCAGGGTCACCAACGAGATCTTCAGGGACTACGAGTAAGAGACAGCCACCCCCTTCCCTTCCCCTCCCCATGGGCTCTGGCGGGCTGGTTTGAACGGAAAGCGCGGCTACAAATGGCTGACACCCGGCCGGAGAAGGGAATCCCCTGTGAAGAAGCGGGGAAACCCCTTGAGCTCCAGTCTTCCCCGGGCGAGAGTGGAAAAGGGAGGGCTCTTTGGGCAGGAGGACCTCCGGCCTCTAACTGACCCGTCCTTAAACTCCCCCACCCTGGGTATCCTTCCTCCTCAGGACGAGCGGGAGTACGAAAAGTTTGTTCGCCGGCCCGACCCTGGCTTTTGTGGGTATCCCGAACCCTCGTTGCGTGTTGGCGCGACTTGCACTAGGCCTTGGAGTACCTCTGGGCGGGCGCGCGCGCGTATTTGTGCTTTTGCTTCTGTTTGTGGAAGTAACATGGCAAACTTGACTGAACTTGGGCACGGAGAGAGAAAGAAGCAACGGCCAGCAGCCGGCAATGTAAGGCCGTTTTTTGGGTCGTCAGGGGCTGCTGGACGGCTGCTCGTAACCGCCTCATTGAGTATTGTTTTCCCAGCAGCTGGGCGTCAGAAAAACAAACGTGCCGCTGTCTCCGGCCCGTAAATGAAACTCTTTGAGGTTTGAACTCCAAACCCCGGTAACAAGTACTTCCCCTGCCGAGTGGTCTTTAATGGCGCATCTTAGTGACCTCGTTTTTATCCCCTGAAGAAAAATCAATATACTTAAAACCCGAAAGACTCACACCCCAATTCATATGCCAAATTACCCATCTTTAAAGAAAGATCAACCCCACCCCCTTTGTCGCATTAGAAATTTTTGGCAGGTTCCCGGGACTTGGAAGTGGAGTCAGCACCTGTTTTGACAAGATAGTTTTGTGATAAGCCATTTTTCCCTCTTAAGAATTTGCAATTTCTGACACACTTCAGTGAACTACTTTAGAAAATCTAAATACCTTAATTCTGTTTTTCAGTAATAGATGTTAAAAGCATGTATAATTTGTAATAATTTTAGTATTCTAAATGTTTATTCGAAAATGCTTTTCATCTAATCAACCTGAGGGGGCTGATGCATAATGCCTCTCATTTTCTAAACATCAAACTTGTTAGATTAGTATTTCAGTATTTACAATATTTTGAGAATGAAACGTTTTAAGCTAAATATACAAATATGAAAAATACTGAGCATATCCCTTGAATTGGGAGATGCTATTATTTTATGTCTTTTATTAAGGATAATGTAAACGGTAACAAAAGAACCCACAGTTTTCATTGATAACCATTAAGTAATAGCTCAAGACAACTAGCCTAGCATTGCCATAAAGTGACATCTAAAATTATTGGGTGGACATAATTTCAAAAAACTATTCTGAATAATAGAATATTTCGTTGGTTTTTAAAGCATTTTTCCCATGTAAGGCTTCTGAAATAATATAACTGCACTTAATTCATCAATTTATATTAGCAATAGTTTTTTGAGGAAGATATGCATGTAATCTTTAGAGAGCTTTTTCTTCAACATTAGGAAAGTATTGGTAGATTTGCCATAGGACCTTTGGAGCAGAGTATGTAATTGGCAAAGTTGTTCATCCATTGAGATAGGTTATCAAGAAAATTCTGATAGGATTCATCTGAATCTGTTAGAAACTAGATAAATATATATTAAAAAGAACATATATGATACATTATGAAGAATTTGGTTATTTACGTAAACATAAATAACCAAATTTAAATTTGCCCTAGTTCAGCTGCATATGTATTTAATAAATAAACTTTGCCATCTGAACTTTATTAGAAATGAAGCTTGGCTGAAGTAGTTGCATAAGATAAGGCTTCATTTTTCTTATTTATAAAAAGGTTTTGAACTTCTGGATAGCATCTGTAATGACCTTGGTAGAATCAGACTATTTTTGCATGTTTGATGCAAGGGCTGCATCTTCCATGATTGTAACTAGTGGTTTCTAAGCAAGAGTATTCTGTTATGTAGTCATGTTTACACTGCTGAAGGCCACAAAATAAGTAACCCTTAACTCTGAAAGTTGTGGGAGGAAAGCTAGAGCTGAAACTCTTGAAGCATGGACCTTTGTCAAAGTTTGGACTTATGTAAACCACTGAGAACAAATCATCTGTGTACACATGCTTCATTCATGTCTGCAATAAAGGGTTTAACATAGCCAAATCATGTCTGAGTCTTCTGCCAACTAAGTTTGTTCCTGAATAGGGAATCCAGAGAACTGCTGCTGACTTATCACAGTAACTGAAAAAAGGGATAAGGAATTATAGAATATATGATCATCTCAAATCATATGATGCATTGATACCCCTTTGAGCCCTAGCATTATCTGGACTTCTCTGAATAGTAGGGAAGTATAAGACTTTGTACATAGAAAAAAAATCAAGTTTTTTCTGTCTCTGTCTTGCTTTCTCTATATGTCTGTATATGTGTGCATATGCACGTGCGTGCATGTGTATAAAACATTTGTATCTTAAAGCTAAATGCTATGCTGCTTACAATTAAAAGATAATGTATGGAATAGTAAGCATACAAGAACCAGTAAAAGCAAAACAGACAAACCTGGCATTACAACCACACTTTCTTGATGTCACTCACTACTTTCTTATCTTATCCTATCCTATCCAAATACTTAAGAGAAGAACCTCAAGTCTTAAGTGGTCTCCTGAAAGTTAAAAGAGTGGGGGCCTATTGGATCTCATGGAGGAGATTGTTTTATAGGGCAGGAGTTGTAGTGGAAAAAACACACTTCTAGCAATATTTAAGGATAAGGATCTGGAGCATGCCCATCCATCAATTGTGATGGGATGAACAGATACCCTTAAGGATTGGCAGTTCTGCAGATGGCCCATGCCGTGAAGAAATTTAAACATAATAATCAGCATCTTGAATTGAAAATTGTAGGTAGTAAGTTTGTCATTGTCATCGAAGCAGATCAATTTGGATCCAAGCAGTTTACTTATTTATTATCTTAATTTATATAACACTGATTCCTAGTCTCTAGATGGCTTATAGTAAAATCAGCAAAAACCATCACACTAAAAAGAATACAATTTGATAAAATCCCCATTCCTAAAATATTTTTTAAAAATTAATTGACCCCAGCCTTAAAGACTTTGAGTGTGGTTTGGCTGCTCCCACTAAAAAGTAACTTCTGCTCTAAAGAACCATTGAATACAGTAGTCTTCGGTGCTTTTTGAAACCTCAGTACATGGGGCAGTTGATTCTATAGCATGGTGGCTACCATGGAGAATGCTTTTTCCTGGCACTCTCTCTCTCTCTTGATTTCTTGCAGGAAAGGGATCCCCTAACTGCTCTCTTGGTATGTATAGAATAGATATCTACCTAAAAATCTGTGTAAAAATGAAGTTTAAGTCCAAATCAAATGATTAAAATTATTATTGAATTATAATTATTTTAATGAAAGGTGTTGGATAGGTAATTTTTGTAGATACATACTAGGTCAGTTAATGGGAAGAAAGCTACCTTTAGGATTTAAACATGGATAAGCAATACCAACATGTATTTAGTAAAGATCTGGCTAAATGAAATAGCTAATATGAATGTTTCTCAAGGGTTTGTTTTAGATTTGGGTCTTCCATATAATGTTAGGTAGACTAATGGCTTAATAGCATACAGTGCTTATTTCCATAAATACATTCTATTCAATCGCTTTTCAATTTAGAAAGAGTGTAACTGAGATAAGATATTAATATCAAGAATTTGGTGGTTTCCTGAAGAAGGCATAATGATTCTATGGAAGATATTGGATATGACAAGTTTGAGTCAACTTGTCTATAATCTATAATAATTTCCAGAACAACCTTCCTTCTGTTCCAAAACAATTATCAAACCCATCTATGCAACTGGGAATCCATAAAATTATATTTTCACTCTGGGTTGAATGATGGTGTTAGGAAACTTGAAATTGTGATTTTTCCTTAATGGATTATTTATATTTTTGTTATGTCACTTAATATCTACAGCCGAATCTTGTCAGAATAATCTGCTCCAAGAAATTAATAAATCCAGATCATTCCTTAATAACTATTGATTTGCCACTTACCAGTAATAGGAATCTATGCAAATGATATCATTATTTCTAAATGTGTCTCATCCTAGCAGTTTTTTCCCCTTTGGGAAAATTGGTCCCTAATCTGCATTACTGCACCACACTAAATTTCTACTCTCCATTGAATCATTCACATTTGTTTTTAATAAGAAAGGATAAGATGATTCCCTATATTGTATAAATCAAATCATACTTTGACTGTGAGTTTGGCTCAGAAGCTAAGACGCAGAGCTTGTCAATCAGAAAGATCAGCAGTTCGGAGGTTCGAATCCCTAGTATAGATCTCCTGCGTGAGCAGGGAGGGGGTTGGACTAGATGACCTCCAAGATCCCTTCCAACTCTGTTACTGTTATAATTGTAACAGCCAGACTTTAGAAGGGAAATCTAAGAAGGCTTCTCCCTACCCACCCCCAAAACTGACAACTTTTCAATGTTAGGTGAAAATGTTTCACTCCTGGGAGGCATTTAACCTGCTGTGGAGTTATTGCTTTAATTCTCCTGGTTTATTTATTTCTGAATATAAATTTGGTCTATATAATAGACCAAATATATAATATTTTCTTTATTACTTATTGGTGATTTCTATCTTGATTATTTTTTCCTGGTAAAAAAGGTTAAAGATAAATGAGCGAATGGAAATATATGTGAGAAAAGTATTGGAAGCCTTAGGAAAATACTGGGTAGCATAAACAATTACATAAAAATATCATTTGAACTAAATATACAAAACTATTTCTGGGCCATGTATGTCATATGGTTATTCATTGAGTCAATATAATGGTTGAATAAGGAAGCATAATGTGATAAGAATCTAATTTCATGTTCAGGCAAAGTTGGAAGTTTAGACAGTTAAAATTTCTATTAATTCATTGGCTTCTAATTATTTATATTACGTAAAATTATGAAAGTTGAAGGTTCAAGTGAAGTATTTCAATCACATCAATAATATACAGTAATTCTAAAACACTGTTAAATCAGGCAGTCCTTTAATTATTAACTGTTCAATTGAATGCAAATATTTGTTGGGAATTGTTTTTAGATTTTGTGTGTTTGTGTGTGTGTGTGTTTGTTTGTTTGTTTGTTTATAGGCAAAATAAGCTCATTTTCTGTCCAACTATTCCATGGTATTATTTGGTCTCCATCTTTTAGTTTTCTGTTGACTACTGAATCACTAAAATTTCCATATTTAGTCATCAATATCTAATCAAATAAATATTTTTGAAAAATTGTTAAGGGCTATTATGCCAATCAGGGAAATGGAAACATTTCAATATCCCATTTTTAAAAATGTTAGAAGTTTTAATAACAGTCCTCTTTGCGCCTCCCCTCTCCCCACCTCATTTGAAATATACTCATTTGCTCATTTGTTTTCAGGGAAGAAAGCAGGAAGAGGAAGTGTCCTCTTAGCTTTAAGAGTAAAGATATAAAAGGAACAAGCCAGCAAGAAAAATGTTTTAGGGGAGGGAGAAAAAGTATTAAAATAAAAGTGTTGTTGAATTACCTTTAATTAGTTTTATTGTAATTTCTTTGTTTTGATTGTTGTGAGTTGCCTTAGTTGTTGCCACTTGAACAACACATAGGCTTAATAATAATTTTTAAAAAGGTCCAAATGGATGAATAACATAGTCATGATAAAAAGTTTCTAAGATGGATACTGCTGCCGCTTTGCGCCATTCCCCAAGGTGTAGAAGTCTTTGCGGAATGGAGCAATTGCCCCCCCCCCCCCCGCAGTTCAGCGCTCTCCAGGATCTGCTACAGACTGCTTACCATCTGGCAGTGTTACCTTTCCCCTTGCCCCTGCAGCCTACACAAGATTGCACTGGGTTGAAGTGACTTCGGTGAATGCTCTTTTGCAGCCTCCAAAATCTGTGCAAATGCACTCCCTATTCTCATGTGATTTTCTGAGACTCTGAAGGCCATGAGAGAGTTTACCCCATTTTCATATGGCCTCTGCAATCTCTGAAAATCATACAAGAACAGGTGTTCTTTTGAGAATACAGGTAGTGCACACTTATGACCACAGTTGAGCCCAAAATTTGTGTTGCTAAGTGAAATATTTGTTAAGTGAATTTTGCCCCATTTTATGACTTTTCTTGCCACACTTGTTAGGTGAATCACTACAGTTGATAAATTAGTAACATGGTTGTTAAGTGAAACTGGTTTTCCCATTAATTTTGCTTGTCAGGTCGTAAAAGATGATCACATGACCCCTGGACACTACAACCATCATAAATATGAGTCAGTTGCCAAGCATCTGAATTTTGATCACGTGACCATGAGGATGATGTAATGGTCATAAGTGTAAAAACTGGTCTTAACTCACTTTTTTCAGTAATGTAACTTTAAATGGTCACTAAATGAACTGTTGTAAGTTGAGGATTACCTGTAGTTGTTGTCAGGCATTGGTGTACACTGACATGTCACCCAAAATCTATCACCTTTGACATGCATGTCATAGGTTCACCATCACTGATACATCTTCATGGTACTGAAAAACAATTGTTTGGGGGATTTAAGAATTTAGGCTGAGATTACAGCTAGTTTAGAATTAATATCTGTCATGGAGTTGTTATAGATTTATTGCACAATGTTTTTTAAGATGGGGCTCACAGATTCTGTTTTTGAGGATGCTGAGGGCCACAATCCAAAAATAAACCTAATTAGATAGTAAAAGTATAGGTGCAATCAGATCCTGATTGATTGTGAAACGTTCAGAGACCTGCTGTGAGAAGTTTGTCATGCACTTTAAAGACAAAGGTACCTACTTCAAAAGTATGATGTTCTAATCTGATTGTGTAGGATCAGTTGCAATTGATCAGGAGATTACAGGAGTTTTTGGAGAAACAAAGTTAACTACTAGCTTATTTGATCTTCATTCATCATAGGCCATTAGCTCTCTAAAATTAATTGATCAAATGAATTTAGAAAATAATGCTTAAATTACAAGAGAGCTATTCCTACTGCTTGAAAATTTTGCTTGCTATTTGAGTACTTTATAATGTTAACCAGTATTTATTTTGTTCTTTTTTGGGCGGAGTCTTAGGGAAGTAGTGGTTCAGTCCTGGAGTGTTTCAGTGATTCAGCATTAGGCAGGTTATCTTGGTTGAGTTGTGCAACATTTCACAGGGAAATTGCATGCACAGCCTTTTATAGTTATGACTTTGGATATCAATAGTTTGGGGTTACTTGCTATTTAGCAATATTACTTTGGGTGGTGGGATAGCAGGACTTTAAAATAGTTTTAATTATATCTTGGTGAACAGTAACTTGTATTTTATCTTTAATTTTTGTTGGTTTTGTTTTTGCAGTGAATTTTTTGAAAGAACAATTCTTTGTAATAGTCTTGTCTGGAGTTGTGCTATCACAGGCAAATCTGGACTTACCTATCAAGAAGCACTAGAATCGGAAAGGAAAGCCAGACAAAATATCCAAAACTTTCCAGAACCTCTCATTGTTCCAGTCTTATACTTAGTTACCCTCACTCAGCGTTCACGACTTCATGAAGTTTGTGATGATATCTTTGCTTATATCAAAAACCATTATTTTGTTGGTGAACTTGTTGAAGTACTTAGGAATAATGGTGAAAGGTAAGCATATTTCATTTGTGCTACTCTGAAAATATTATGTATGTATGCAGTGGTGGGATTCAACCAGTGTAACAACTGGTTTGCAACTGCATTGTTTAGTGACAGTTTCCAGTCCCACTACTGTCAGTAAATGAGAACTACCTGAACCAATCTTTCAGTTGTAGTTTCTGTCCAGAACTTCTGTCCAGAAGTTGTTAGTTAGAATTATTTAGTTAAAAATATACTAATTTTAATAAATATATTAGAAATAATAATACTAATTCTGTTTAATTAATTTAAATATAAATTTGGTCATTATCTTGGATCTACCAGTTTATTTTCTGTTATTCATCATTCTTATACGCCAAAGGACTAGTGCGGCACTCTCTTGAATATGTTCTTTATGTTTTGTGTTCTGTTCACAACTGTATGGAGGCTGTTGCCTTTGTATTTTCACTCTTCTTATTACAATTAGGAAATTTAAAGAATGCAATAGGTTTAAACTCTCTTGTTCACTCTGTGGACTAATGTATCCCTCTTTTTCTTAATGGGATATTGTCTATGTTAATGCTATCTCTCGTTATGCTAATCAAATTATTCCTGTTACCAGAATTTGAAAATGCAGTTATGCTACCCCATGGTTATCAGGAACTTAAGGTTTATGTTTCATCAGTTAGAAATAAACACAATGTAATAACCTGCTGATCAAACCAAAATTTATCATGCAATCTCTAATAATGACCACAAAGGTTTTCTATGATTCATAACAGATCCCCCATAATCAGGATATATAATCTATTGATACAGAAGCCATTTAGAAATTCACTAGACATTAGCCATGACTTGTTGGGTCACTGTTTCAAAAATCTTTATCTAAACAGAGAAACAGAATTACCATGGGTAGGCAAAATATTCACTGGGAGCAATTTCCAATTTCCTGTCAGTTTTCCAATTGAATTTCCTTATGAAAAGCTGACGTTGAGCATTGGAACACTTTGTTTCTCCCTTTCTCCCTTCTTTCCTCTCTTGCTTCCTTCTCTGCCTCTCTTTTTCTTTCCTACCTCCCTCTCTGCCTTCCTTCCTCTCTTCTTCCCCCCACGCTTACTTCTCTTTCCTTCCTTCCTTCCCTTTTCCTTCCTTTCTCCTTTCCTTCCTATGAATGTTCTCTGTCACCATCTTTATTGAAACAGGCAGTACTTTGTTAATACAGGATAACAATTAATAATTGTCTCTGACCTGCAAGAAGATAGACCTCTTCTAATTGAATATTCTTTTTTTTTTCCAGATTGCACTGTAAAATTTTGGAAATCAAAGCACCAGTACATCAGAATGGAATGGCCAATGGCCATGCCAAAGGTGTTGATGGAGTCACCATTATCATTAGCGATAGTGATGATTCAGATTTAGATACCAGTTCTGCACAAAATGGGTAAAAACTTGTTTTATATTCAGAAGATACAATTAAAAGGGCTACAACTAAATGACAATAACCACTAATTTTTTTTAAGAAAAGTTCATATAACTCTATATACATATCACATTTCAAAAGAAATGTGATTTTCATTAGTATTTCAAAGCTTTAAAATAGTGCAAAATAAGATAGAGCATTTAGCATAGCATTTAGACTTCTACACCACATGACAATGCTTTACAGTCCTCTCTAAGTGGTTTACAGAGTCAGCATATTACCCCCAACAATCTGGGTCCTCATTTTACTGACCTTGTAAGGATGGAAGGCTGAGTAAACTTTGAGCCTGGTGAGATTTGAATTTCCGGCAGTCAGCATAAGGAGCCTTCAGTACTGCAGCTGATAGTAAGCAAAAGTAGCCTGCAGTTCTGTATTCTAACCAGTGCGCCACCGCAACTCATATATTAAAAATTCCAAAAAACCTCTCCAAATGAAAAAATGGAAAGAACTCAAACATACACACACAGGGTACATTTGTACATACATACAGCACACGTATATAGACAATGTGGTTTTAAATCTATCAAACCTTGCCCATATGGAATTGTCTTGATCTTGTCTGTAAGAACAGAAAATACAAACTTTCAATCCAGGAATTTAAATGTAGGTTAGTAGCTTCTTTCTAACAAAACAAAATCATTTTTGCCTGTGCTTCAACTTGATAAATTCAAAAATAATTCCTAATATGATATATTTAAAGTTGTCACTATTTTATTTATATGTACAATTTATCTATGACCTGAAATTAACTAGACTCTAAGCAGCTTACAGAATGTATAGTTTCAAGCACATACAAAATAAATTATAAATTTATGTATTCAGTGTCAGCATTTCCTGACTGAAGACTGACTATGGACAGATTTAAAAACCAATACACTGTAACTAACGATAGGGAACAAGATAGGGAATGTCACTAAATAACAGAAAAATATATACAAAACACATCCAAGGAGGCCCATCCACCCTAGTTCATGGCTTGGGAGAAGGTTATTCAGAACACCATCAAGGTTGGAGCCATATTGGGCAGAATCTAATTAGAGTACACAGGTTGTGCTTCCTAGGTCCAAATAGATTATACTATTGAATGCAAGGGACCTAAGGCATGCCCACTTCATTGAACCTCTACTGGCCATGCAGAAACCAGAAGAGAAAGACAGTCCCTGAGGCAGTCTGACCCTAAGCCATGTAGATCGTTATAGGGGATAACCAGTAGCTTGAATAGCACATGGAGATGTATTGGCAACCAATGTAGCTTGTGAAGCTGGTATACTGAGGCCGACTCCCACTGCCTGCATGCTTACTTGCAATGTAATTATATTCTGGGCAAGTTGAAGTTTCTGACTGGTCTTCAAGGGTAGCTCATGTAGGATACATTGCAGTAATTGAATCATGAGATTAGAAAAGTGTAAATGTCTCTCTGGAAGGGTGACCGTGTACCAGATGGAAATGTGCAATTATCTAACTCATAATTTAATTTATTGCATATGTAATTGCACTTGGTGTATAATTCAATATCAGATTCAAACTTCTAAACTTTATTGTTTTTTGCTGAGAAAGTTGATTTTCAAAAGTTAATGGGCAATCTATATTATATGTTTCTGTTTGCATTTTGTGGAACAAACATCTAAAGGACATGGTTTGGTTTGCTATCTTTGTACAGAACACAAGCAAATACATGCAGTTTAAACCTTATTCTTTACTGAAATGATAATTTCACAAGACTGAGAATATGTTTGTATGATTTTTTTGCCTCAAAAATGTACAATAATTTACATTGTAAATAGTAACGGTTTTAATTTTTAGGAATGAAAAAGCCATAACTGATCCTTTTTTGTACAAGTATAAAGTGAAGCCTTTAAAGAAACAACTATATGAGTCTGTTACAGTGAAAACATCACAGATATGGTAAGCTATACTGGTTATTACCCTATGGTTGCAATCCAGCTGGCAGAAATGAGAGAGGGACAAGGCATATCCTCTTTAAAGATGCCATTTTCTCTATATAGCTCTTTTGAAAGAAACCTTGCAGAAAAAGGGAACAAGCTTTGTCTTCTTCTTCCCTCTTCTGTTGATTGGTCCTTGTACTGAATCAAAATCAGGCCATAAACTATTGGTAACAAAATGTTTCAAATATTAAGTTTCTTAAAAATTATTGAAAGGCAAACTGCCAGTCTTCAGCATTTCTTATATTTCAAAATATTTGTTCTGGGTGCCAAATGAATCCATGTATATTTTTAAAAATAAAAATGAATTGTGATTCTACCCCAATGATTTTTAGTATAAAGTATGCTCAAAAAAAGTGACAATAAGGTATGTATGTTTGTGTATAAGGGAAGAGAGAGGGAGATAAAAAGAGAGAATGATCATCATAAAGACATTAAAGAAGATGCATGTGTCAGGAAATTGTTTTTTAACTGGCCATCCTACCCTTCCTAAGTGGTTAGTTTGTGATTCTGTGATAGGCCCTTAAAATTTAGAATATATACACTGACTCGAAAGACATAGAATTCATGGACAGTATTGCAATTCTGTGATTACAATTTATTGAAAAAAGAACAAATGTTCCGTATATTTTTGTTAAAAAACATCACAAGGGTGCTTATTTTATTTTTTTATAAATTAAATTTGTCAGAAGTTATTTAAAGTGTAATTTTATATTAATTTCATTGTTAATAGTAAAACTTAACAATTCTTTTTTTTTTACAGCCGAAGAAAGCATATTTTTTCTTATGACAGACTAAAGCTTTTTTTAAAGCAACACTGTGAATTACATGATGGCATTATTAAAATTAAGGTAATCAAAGCAATTGGACTTTAAGATAGTGAATGAAAATATATGCTTCATATAATTACAATGAATTTATCTCAAACTGAACAAATGTCAGTATTTTGAATATGCTTGCCTATATTAAATTGGACACTCTTAGTAAAAGAATGATCTTGTATTGTCCTTAAAATGATATTTGTTTGTTAGGAAGTACTGTATTTTTCAGAGTATAAGACGTACCTTTTTACATCCAAAAAGGGGGTGAAAATCTGGGTGTGTCTTATATACTGAATGTATACATTTGGTGGGGCGAGGGGAGGCAGTTGCTGTGGTGGCAGTGGCAGCAACAGCAGCAATGGCGACAGTAACAACAATGGCGGCAACAGACAGCCGCCGCCACCGCCAGAAAGCCTGAACTTCCCCCCCATCGCTGCTGCTTCTGCTGCCACCACAAGAAAGCCCAGACTGCCCACCCATCCATCCCTGCTGCTTCTGCCGCCGCCACCCCTGCCATTGCCATTGCCGCTGCTTCTGCTGCCGCCGAATAGGATGTTAAAAAAAGGTTCCGAGGATCATGGGGCTAAGCTGTAATTGACAGCTGAGCCCTGCAATCGTCCGAGCCTTTCTGTTTAAAAGCATTTTTTACAGCCTATTTGGTAG
>JANHFM010004217.1:108651-121553 GCA_032468115.1 Grayia smithii
GGAAGTCGATGGAGGGAGGGTTATATATTGAATTGATGTTAAGGATTTTTTTTTTTAATTGAAATTTAATTGTAAAATTTTTTATAAAACTTTTTTAATAAAATAATAATAATAATAATAATAATAATAATAATAATAATGTCAAGCTTGTGGCGTCACAGCAGAATCACATATTACGACTTCCCCACCCTTTTGCTAAACTAGGTGTGACGCATCTGGCCTGCGAGCCATGAGTTTGACAGCCCTGTTCTAGAGGATAATCAATATTTAAAATGGCAGTCACACTGGGATGGAAATGAAATTCCTTTTGTCATACATATGTATGCCTGCTAGTTTAGGGTTCTGTTTATGCATTGTGTGAATTCAATTTTGCCTGTATTTACAGTTGCAGGATGATCAGAGGAAATGATTAGAAAGGAAAAGAGAGTTTACTCAATTTACATTTCATCAAGAGTTTATATATAAATATAGTCTATAACAGGTTTGAGGCATTAAGCTGCAATTCTCACTGATTTTTGCATTATCAATGATCAAGCAAATGGTAGGGCCTATCTGCAGGTCATTGGGAGCACCAACTCTTTGTTTCTACAGGGGATAGCATTCAGGTAGAAGTAAGACTTTTGATTCAGATCATTAAAAGCTATGATTTCCACCAATTCTGAAAATTAGCCATATCGCTAGCAAGCTGTCAATAAGGCACAGCAGGACATAAATTTGATCTTCTGTGAGATGTTAACAAATGACTCCTAAATTACATTTAGAGGAGGAAAGTTGGAGAAATGATACAAACATAATCCTATATCAGGATTCCTGAACTTGCCACTCTCCAAAACTTGTTGAGGTGACAATTCTCAGAATTTCCATTCACCAAGACCAAGAAAAGTGACAAATTGGGAAAAGCTGTTCTATGTTTAACTCTCTAAGTCTCATCTTTCAATATATTTTAGCAGCTTAATTGAAACACCGTTTTAGATATATCATAATTAGTAGCGTATGTACAAAAGATCAATATCTTTGAATATGAGACATAAGATGTTTTGAATACTAATGGACAGAGCAATCATACCTAGTGTTAATTTTCTTCTGGGTAATACATTACCACTTCTCCTTCCTTCTGATGAAAGTAGATTTTCATTTCAAACATAGTTCAAGTGCGATGAGAATTTTGGCAAAATTTGGTTTAATTTTTTTCTCATCCATGTAAGGGACCCATGGATGTATTTAATTGCACGTGTCTCTGTAAAGTTTCCATACAATAATAGAATTCTTTACTGCCGAAATACAATTGGACACACAAGGAATTTGTTTTCGGTGCATAAGCTCTTAGTGTACATAAAAAATACATTCATCATGAATCATAAGATACAATACTTAGTGATAGTCATAAGATACTAAATAAGCAATCAAAATCATACTAGGAAACTAAATAAAACAATATAAATCGTAAAGATACAAGCAACAAGGTTATAGTCATAAGTAGGAGGAGATATGTAATAGGAAAGATGAGAAGAATAATATAGTAATATAGGCTTAGTAAATAATCTGATAGTGTTGTGGGAATTAGTTGTTTAGTAGAGTGATGGCATTTGGGGGAAAACTGTCCTTGTGTCTCGTTGTTCTGATATGCAATGCTCTATAATGTTGTTTTGAGGGTAGAAGTTGAAACAATTTATGTCCAGAATGTGAGGGGTCTGTAGATATTTTCACAGCCCTCTTTTTGACTCATGCAGTATACAGGTCCTCAGTGGAAGGCAGGTTGGTAGCTATTGTTTTTTTCTGCAGTTCTAATTATCAGTTGTAGTCTGTCTCTGTCTTGTTTGATTGCAGAGCCAAACCAGACAGTTATGGGGACATATGCAAAACACAAAGAACCAGAGGAGTAATTTTCTGCACCATCTCCAATATCAAGGGCAGCAAGAGACATAGGATGGGAATTCTTCACCAGTTTAACAACAGTATAGAAAAACACCCTTGGGAGAAAGCAGAACAAAGTTTGTCAGTGTATTAATTTTAACCATTACAGGGGAAATTTATTTGTGATGTAATACTGTATTTTTCGGAGTATAAGACGCACCTTAGTTTCTGGGGAAGAAAATAAGAAAAAAGCTGACTGGGGTGGATCTGCCTCCTGGAATACCCACAATCAGTTGTTCTCAGAGGTGAATTTTAGCAGCAGGTTCCATGGTTATGAGCTCTGTGCCTTGCTTTTTTTTTTTCTGCCTCTGAAACATCTGAAACTCAGTTTCAGAAAAAACTTTTTTTTTCTTCCTCTAAAAGCCTCCCAAACAGAGCTTCAGAAAAAAACCTCTCTGAGGCTTTTATTCTGAAGCTCTGTTTGGAGACTCCTTTTCTGAAGCTTCTTCCTGGAGGAGGCTTTTCTCCTGAAAAAGAAATCTGCCTCCCTTGTTGCAGCAAAAAGCCTGCTTTACTTTCATTTTCATTTTCATCATAGCTTGAAGATTAGCACAAGAAAAAAAAAAAACTCCCAGCATTTTATTTCCTTGGTGCAAGCGGCAGAGGCCCACAGAAGCAAATGGCAATTGCTACAGCCTGGAACAGCTGATGGTGAGGGCAATCAACATGCTAATTAGGCCATCCAACTCTAAAGGGGCTGTTTCTGCTTGTTCTAAGGAGGTAAATTGAGGACAAAGGGTGGGGGGCAGTGGGTGGATGAGGCTACATTCTATGTATAAGACGCACCTAACTTTTCACCCCCTTTTAGGGAGGAAAAAAGTGCATTTTATACTCCAGAAAATATGGTAATTAAACATTCTGGTTTTAATAAGTATTAATAGGATTCTGGTAGTGATGTGTGTGTGTGCCTGTGTGCATTAATGCAATTGTTAAAAACTAATCATAAACTAAGAATGTGTTCATTAACCTCTTTTTATAGATTTAGTATGAAGCAATAAAAAGTACACATATAACCATTTGTTAAATATCTACCGGTACCTCTACTTATCAACAGAAATTTTTGAAACAACATTCATGCAATATGCTTTACTATGTTAAAGGTGGACTTAAGCTGTCATAGAAAACAAATGTTTGTGTTCTTTGTGTTCTTTCATTTTTGTCATTTACCTGCAATACATAATTTTATATAAATTCTCTTTTAAGAATGTAATTCAAAATAAATTTCAATCCTTTCTTCCACATACTGTCCCATTGGTCCCAACTTTATATATACAGCTTTTTTGCCCATTTTATCATACAATATTTAACTCGCTCTTTAACTTGTTTCAATTTTCAATAAATCTTTATATATCACAATTCCAAAACAAAATTAGTTTTACCCTTTTCAAATTCATAATTCTTCTTGAATTATGATAGGGAAATATGATAGGGAAATCAATGCCATGTAAAATGGAAATCACAGTTTTGGTTTTAATTGTGGATTAATATACAAACTATTCACTTAGTCTTTTTCAAACTTGCTAATATATGGTAAATTCTTCACCCAAAGTCCTATAAATGAAATACTTCACTTTTTTTCTTTTTTTTTTAAATAATCTTTATTATTATTTACAATATAAAAGAAAAGAAAAAGAAGGGTACAAAATAGAAAAGCGGGGGATAACAATAAAAGGTATACATAAAAAAACAAAAGTGCAGAAAAGTGAAACAAAAAACATTAAATTAGGAGATAAGAAGTTTAAGAAATACATCAAGACAAGACGACCAGGAGATAATCTGACTCCTTCGATATATAAATTTGAAACATTCCAACAACTTATATAAATACAATCATAGCAGTGTTTAAGTAGAGAGAAACTAATATGTTACAATATATATCTTTATACCATTGTTCCAAAGTTATGTCCTATAACATATTGAAATAAAGTTATTTTATTTTACCTTATTCTCATTTACGCGTGATCGGTGCGCACGTGCTCGCTTTGCTCCTGCGCACGCCAAACGCGCACTCTGCGCATGCGCATTTACTATTTTACTTGAAAAAACTCTAAACAAGCACTGCATATGCACAGAGTGCTTGTTTCGTGGTTTTTTCCAAGGGGAAAAAACCCGTAAGTACAGGCGCATGGGTAGGCCCAGCTCCTGGCTGCGGAGAACTGGTTCGATGATGTCACACTGTCACCGCTACCGGATCACGCGAACCGGGCCGAACCAGGAGCAACCCACCAATGGTGCAGCACAACATTTTATGATGGCTGGAAGTGCTTTATGGGCAGTTAAGCACCCTTTCTGCGGCCATTGTAACTTAAAATGATTGTTAAATACCAGTCATAAATCAAGGGCCAGCTGTAATTGATATTTCTATTTGACCTCTGAAGAAAGGGTAGTTTAACTTTATTTGTCCATACAAATAAAGACTATTTGGAATAGCCAAGCAATGTTTGATCTCCCTTCTTGATTCTTCAGAATAGCTGTGATTCTCTCTTATTTGGTTTGTCCCCAGTTGTAGGCACTTCATTCCAATGGTGTGAATTAGGAAGAAAAGGTTTATTTCTAGTCCTTCTAAAACACTCACTGATTTATCACTTATATATAACATACCTGTTGATTCTTGTTTCCTCACATTTCTTTCTCAAGGCAATATCAATTGCAAAATACAAGATAGCAGAACAGACTTTTTTCTATCTCTTTCCTGATAATCCACCCACCTTTATGTTCAGTTCTTCAAGTAAACAAAGAAGATCTTCAAAGCTGACATCTGATGATCATGTAAGTCAGACAATAACCTTCTGCAACTATTCATCTATCAGCAAGCAGTTTATAATGCATTCAGCATTTGATGGGCTTATAAAGGGATGCTGGAAATATAATTTATTTATATGGTCATCCTCAAATCTACATTAAAATCTCCTCAAAAGTAATAAAATAAATACATACAACTAATATCTATTAACTTTCCTACAAATTCTATTGCTGGTAGAGTACTCTAGTCTTGATTGCTAAAATGAGTAATTCCTTTTCCATGATATGCTGGAAATGTAATGGACAGATTGGATCCTTCTTCCATTTGTGGTAGCAACATTGCAAAGTTAAAAAATACTGGAAAATAAAATGAAAATTCTATCCCATTTTATTTAAGATATTTTTTATTAAATTTCATTAAACTATATATAT
This sequence comes from Grayia smithii, assembly GCA_032468115.1. Lineage (NCBI taxonomy): Eukaryota > Metazoa > Chordata > Lepidosauria > Squamata > Grayiidae > Grayia > Grayia smithii. Next base: position 113,740 of record JANHFM010004217.1, read on the forward strand.
TTTATTCAAAATAAACTGGAATGGCATATATTATGGATTTTATATGCTCTTGGATTTTGCATGGATTTTATATGCTCTTCATTGTGGTACTAAGCTTCAATGCCTAAAAAACCTTTTTTAAATATGAAAAGTAAATCTGATGCAGAATTCAATTCTCTTTAGAAATCATTTTTATATTACATTTGCATATGGAACTGTGCCAAATCCAAAATTTAATTTTAGAGTTTATATCTTAATTTGACACATAATCTACATATAATTTACAGTGTTTTCTCAATTTATTGATAATCTGTACACTTTTTTCCTTTCTCCTATTGATTCCAGTTGTGTTAACCAAGTATTTTTCAGGTTTAATAGAGACGTATGCGATTAGAAATTGGATATGAAATATTTTATAATATTTTAAGATTTTAGAATATATCATCCATATAGTATTTTAGATTTGATGGTTATCCAACTGTATCTTATTGTTCATATTGAGGTTCTTTTATAAAGTTTACCATCTATTTTTATATGATTTTAAATTTATTTTTTCATTTAATCTTTGAAACTGAGGAGGAGGAGGGGCTATACTTGTAGATAGTTCAGGTGTTGCACCTAGGTTACCCAGATATAGGCGGAACAAATAGAGAACCAATTTGTATTCATATTTTCATATAGAGCCAGTTTGGTCTAGTGGTTAAGGCATTAGGCTAGAAAGTGGGAGACCATGAGTCTCATCTTAGCCGTGAAAAGACAGCTGGGTGAACCTTAGGCCAGTCACTCTCTCTCAGTCCAACTCACCTCCCAGGGTTGTTGTTATGAAGATAGGAGGAGGAAGGTACTGTACCCTATACTCCGGTGCGGACTATAAGACGCACCAGAGTATAGGACACACCTTAATTTTTGGGGAGGAAAATAAAAAAACTGATTGGGAGTGGATCAGCCTCCCAGAATAATCCCAATCAGCTGTTCTCAGAGGTGAACTTTAGCAATAGGTTTGTTGGTTGTGAGCTCTGCACCTTGCTCTTTTTCAGCCTCTGCAACTTCCATTTGAGAGGCTTTTTTTCAGCCTCTCAAAGGGAGGTTTCAGTGGCTTTTTTCAGCCTCTCAAAGGGAGGTTTCAGTGGCTTTTTTCAGACTCTGCAACCTCTGTTTCTGAGGCTGGTCGGGGCTACATTCGTACTATAAGATGCACCCAGATTTTCACTCTTTTTGGGGGCAGGGTAAAAAGGTGCATCTTATATGGTATGTTGGATATGTTTGCTGCCTTGAGTTATTTGTAAAAATAATAAAGTTAGAAAATAAATAAACAAAGCGGGGCAGGGGTTAAATCAAATCTTGCTGCCATTTCTCAAAAAATCCCTTTGACTTTGCTTTTCATTTTGGTTAAAAATAGAACAAGTCTTCCCTTATAAAGTACTTGAAATACTCAGATTTTGAATATTTTTCTACTTTATGAAGTTTAGTTTTGTTCCTAGGATGACAAAGATGCTGAAGAACACTTTAGTCCTAGAAATCTAAGCAACACAGCAAAAGAAAGAGTAAAGCTACAAAAAGAAAAAGAACATATGAGAACCAGTGGTAAGTTCAACCAGTGATTGTAATTGTTCGTTCATATGACAACAGTGCTGCAACAGCTGGAACTTTGAAGAGTTGTTGTAGGTCCCTTTATTCAGCATTGTTGTAACTTCACTAACCAAATGATCGTTAAGCAAGGAGTACCTGTAAAGCAAAATCAAGTTTCTGGAGAATTCCACTTGTTCCACTTGTTATTCTCTAATTTCATCTTCTCACACTAGAGCAGGGGTGTCAAACTCAAGGCCCACGGGCTGGATCCGGCCCACAGGGTCCTTAAATCCGGCCCACACGGCTGCCCTGGAAATAGCAAAGGACTGGCCTGTGGTGTTTCTGCCAGTGAAAACAGAGTTCTGGAGGACTGTGCGTGGCCCTCCCGAGCTCCATTTTCGCTGGCAGAGGGTTGCAGGAGGCCATCCCAGCCGAAAACTGAGCTCGGGAGCCTGTTTTCACTAGTAGAGCACTTGGACCACCACAGGCGCCCCTGACATGAGTGATGTTAAGCTGGCCACCCACACTGGCCACATACACCACACCCCACTGAGGTCAAACACAACCCTGATGCGACCCTCAGTGAAATTGAGTTTGACATCCCTGCACTAGAGATTGTTTTGAGCAAGGAATATGAGCCATGTTGGTGCAGTAGGTAGAGTGCAGTATTGCAGGCTAATTCTGCTGACTGCCGATTGCCGGCAGTTTGAATTTCACCGGCTCAAGGTTGATTCAGCCTTCCATCCTTCCGAGGTTGGCAAAGTGAGGACCCAGATTGTTTGGGGCAATAGACTGACTCTGTAAACTGCTTAGAAAGGGCTGTAAAGCACTGTGGAGCAGTATATAAGTCTAAATGCTATTACTATTGCTATCTTTGAAAGTATCTTGCATGTTGATAAGCATTATCAACATGTTGCATAGCATTTCATTATACTCCTTCCATCTTTGTTTGATCATCTTGGAATTAGTTACTATCTATTCTTTAACTTTCAACCAATTCTTTAGCAGTTGGAATCTCCTCCTGAATTTATATATTTGTAAAATACTTTTCTTGGGGTTTTTTGTGTCTGTTTCCATCTTTAGTGTCTTTATAGGTACTGCAATATCACTTTTTGTTTCATGTAAGAACTCCCTGAAAGTTTTGTTCTGATATCCATTTTTCTTTCTTAATTTTGGAAATCTCTTTTTACATTCACCTTTAACAAGTTATTTAAGTTTCTTTCATAGTTCCTCCAGATCCCAATAAATAAGATTCAGGACTTCAACACAATTCCTGTTTTCTTCTTCAAAATAGTAATATATGATTAAGATCATATCATGGAATGTGCTTGGTTTTCTTTTTAAAGTTTAGCTTAACTTTGAACTTGCATAGGAGAAATTTATGATCTGTTCTACAATCTAACCGTTCACTACCTTTTTGCTATTATAATTGATTTCTTCTACCTCCTTGTACCAATAGTTTGATTTACATATATGCATCTGGTGATATCCATCTATAATTTATTCATCAAATTTAGATACCGCCAATCTTACTCCAGGAGTGACTGGGTGATTTACAGCTTAATACGCTATATCTGTGTCACTCTTGATTTTGTAAGACTTTTAACAATGGAAAAATGATTGAATTGGCAGAAACTGATAAGTCATTTTCCTGCTTCATTTCCATATTATGGCCATACAATCTAACTGCATTTTCCTCCTAAATATTTCAAACTGTGGCATTCCTGTCTCCAACTACAGGCAACACATTTTGCTTCCATGTTAAGTTGTTCATATTGAACTTGATCAATCTCTTTTTCCTACCTGCGTGGTTTGGAGCATAAGCTTGAAATAATTGTCATGTTAAAGCAGTGGGCTCCAAGCTTTGCAGAGTGGAACAGAGGGCTGGTTCCTTGTGAGCAGCAGGCGTGCATGTACACCTGCTGCTTGCACAAATGGAGCTACACGTGCTTGCCTGCCTGCCTGCCTGCCTGCTATGCATGCAAGGGGAGCTGCAGACATGTGCCTGCCCACTGTTTCTGCAGCCCAGTTCTGAAAAGGCCCTGGCCTGGTAGTGGGCTTTGGCCCGGAGTTTGGGGATCCCTGTGTTAAAGGATTGTTCCTGAAGTCTAATTGATACTATATTTGCTCATTGATTACGTTGTAGCCAAGTATTATTCTTACTATTGCCTTCCTAACTATGAAAGCAGTACCATTTCTCCTTTGTCCCTGTGAGAATATTGCCTTTTACCATTTGTTTTGAATTATATTAATTTAATGCCCAATTTGTTGATTAAAAAATTATAAAATACTTTTTGTTTAATACTTTATCTTGATGTATCTATAAAATGTACCTCTAATTCTAATTCACAAGTATATATTTTGAAATAGAAAAATTAAAAAGAGAGAAAGCAAATGCTATGAAATTCAAGAGAAAAGAGAAACAAGACAAAGAAAAAAGAAAAGAAGAATTAAAGAAGCTTGTGGAGGAAGAAAGACTAAAGAAAAAAGAAGAGAAAGAACGACTGAAAATAGAAAAAGAAAAGGTATGACATTTTTATTAACTCTAGATTTGAAGTGGTGGTGACAGTCACATTTGTAGCTTTATTTGGTATTTTCTGATTGGAATTGTTAAGACTTGGCACCTTGGAGAAAGAACAAATGCTATAGGTTTTTTGAGATAAATGTCATTGTGGAGTAAAAGGCTTTTGCAAGCTACTTCTTACTTATCATGTTTCCCCAAAAATAACACCTCTGAAAATAACCCTTCACCTGATTTTTTAAGCGTGTGCCTTAATATAATATATCCCTACTCCAAAAATAAGCCCTAATGAAGGGCTGGACGTGGCCAGCAGCGGAGGTGGTGAAAGAGCATGGGCCAACAGTTTCCAGCAGCAGCTTCAGCCCATGCCGGTGAATTGATTATCTGTCCAAGCAGCAGGTGGAGGCAGAGGTGGGAGGGAAGCATGCGATCTGGACACACCACACGGACCATGGGAAAGCTGAGAGTCGGCTAGAGTGGCGGGCGGCTACAGGAGGCTCGTCTGCACAGTGGTACCAGGAGATGGAGGCAAAGGCATGGGGCGGAAGACAGGTGATGCTGCTGAAGGCAAGCCAAGAGATGCAAAGACAAGTCCCACATGGCTGCCCACCACTCTAGTCCGACTTTCAGCTCTGGCCCACTGGCTTTCAGCTTTCCCACAGCTCAGGTGGCACATCCTGATCACCTGCCTTTCCCCCACACCTCTGCTGCTGCGCAAAGATGAGCCTCCCGTGGCCAACTGGCTTCTCCAGTCTACCAACTTCTGACTTTCCCTTGGCTGCGACAAGTCCGAATCACCTACCTAATACTTCAGTCAGAAACTTTACTATGTGGCAATTAAAACTTGTGTGTGCATTTTCATTTGTAGTTTTTAATTGTTAATAGTATGAATGTGAGGAAAATGTGCCTTTTATTCATACAATACTGAAGTTCTAGGAGACTTAATCAAAACAAAAGAACATTAAAAAATTAAATGTTAATTAAATCCTGCTATTAAAAAACAGCAGGATTTATGTTACAATATGCAATAAATTTAATAGTACCCTAAATATTTGAGATGTACAGACTGTTCTTCTAATCTTTTATATTAATTTTGCATTTAATAATTAGAATGAAAATAATGAGGATGTGAAGTGAGGAAACCATTTCCTAATCAAATTTCTGTGTAATTAAAGGAAAGAGAAAAACTACGTGAAGAAAAAAAGAAATATCTGGAACATTTAAAACAGTGGAGTAAGCGCAGAGAAGACATGGAATGTGATGATCTTAAGGTAATGTAAAATGGGAAAGTGATAACTGTTCTGTAACATGTACCCTGTTTCCCCCAAAATAAGACATCCCTTGATAATAAGCCCAATCGGGCTTTTGAGCAAATGGCAATAAGGCCAAGCGCTTATTTCAGGGTTCAAAAAAATATAAGACAGGGTCTTATTTTTGGGGAAACAGCCTATGCTAATTATGTGTTTATTTTCAACCTGCCAAATCAGTATGCTTGGACCTGGCATGTTAAACATTAGAATGCCAGAAGTTGCAAGGTCATGGTACATATTTTGAAAATACATCCATCTCTTCATTCTAGTCATGAGAAGGGCAGAAATTTTTTTCTGTTAAAGTTTGTATTCCTTCTTTACTCCATGGTGAACAGAATTAAAGCAAGGAGTTGTAGCTAGGACCAAAGGCAACTCCTTTTTCTGCTACTTCTTTTTCCATTTTCCTAAGGACCAGGGTAAATAATTCTTTATCTATGGTCTGAACTCATGCCTTACAAGAAGTAAGGGGAAAGTTCAAATTATACTAAGTTTTGGTAAGAGTATTTACAGTGTGGCGAGGTAACTTGTTTACAGGTAGTCCTTACAAAAGTACAGTAATTGGGACTGGAAATTCCATTGCTAAGCAACACAGTCATAAAGCATGACATCATATGACCACACCACTTTGTAACAGAACTTTCAGCATTGCCGGTTGTGGTTGTTAAGTGAAGACATGTGATAGCCACTTGTGACTACCTGTCAGCTTACCTATTGGTTGATTGTAGGACTCTGTCAAAGATGATCACAAATGACAATCAGATGACCATGGGGATGCTGCAACGAAAGTAATTAACAAGTAGTCATAACTAAATCTCATTCAGCATTGTTGTTAGGTCGAATAGCTGTTGAACAAGTGGTCATTAATAAACAAGGACCACATATAGTTCCATACATCCAGTATGTTACCTTCCAAGCAGAAGTACTTTTTGACCAGGAAAGACAATGCTTAGTGCCTATAACTTAACCAGCTGAAACTATCTATGTGGATGGAAGAAAATCTCTGCAGAAAAGTGTTAGACAGAACTCTTGGGGATAAGGAATAGTATTATACACATGTGACAGTAGAACTGTAGATGGTAGACTTTTCCCTTTACTTTATTTGCCTGTTGTTTTATATCATTGTGTTTGTCTGCTCCTTTATGTTTTCCCCAGTACATTCTTCCCATTTGCTGCTTTCCCGTCTCTGCATTAAAATGTAGAGTTTCATATTTGGTTCCTTAGTATCTCTACCACTTTTCTGCTTTTGGGCCCTTTCTCTGTTCCCTCTTCTTTTTTTTAATAATCCACCTGCTCGTTATATTCACCTTCCTCAACTAGTACTTCCCAATCCATCTGCTCTGATGTCTCCTATATGTTCTTCTTTAATTCCCATTGAAGTCTGAATATCCCCCATGTCTATTCATCAGTTGTTGAAATGTTGTGATTTCTCCATCCCTTCCAAAAAGAAATTCTGAAAAAAATATTTAAATGAGGTTGTGAAACTGACACTTTACTCAATGTCTAAACTGTCCCACAGGCCTTACTGGTTAGAAATAGATGAAAGAAGCAATTTCATATAGTGTCATAGTGCTCTCTACTGGTGAAGAAAACAGTAGCAGACAGCTCTTGTTCTTGATTGTTATGTTTTTTTGAGCCAAGTTACAATATTGCTTTTATAATACACTTCAATAAAATAAGAATAAGTAAGAAATAAAAATGGTTCTTTTACTTCTGCGCTGTAGACATTGACATGCTTTGCAAAACAGCCTATCACTAGAGCCCATGGAAGTTATGTATTCTTGTGGTAGAGTTCTAGATGCAGATCAATATATCATCATTGTGTTTGAATTCTCATCTCTGTTACAATCCAATGTCATATTGTAAAGTATAAGTTCTCTAATGTTCCTGAAACCAATATTACTTTATTTGTTTGGAATTTATTAGTGTGCCCAACACAAGAAGAGGCAAAAGTTTTAATTTTAAGCCTCCTACTTAATTATGGCATTTGGTTTCCATGTTCGTAATAGGTAAATGCTGCTCATTTTACAGCTGGGCATTCATTTTGTCAGGGTGACATTTTTTTCCCTTCCCATGAAAGTGAATAGAAAATTCAAACATCAGTGGTAGCATTGCTATAGCTTAACGGGTGCTAGGACACTTTGTAAATCGGGAATGAACATCCTGCACCCTCATGAAGAATGAAACTTATGAGGCTGCACAATATTTCATTTGTGATGTTCAAGATCCCCAAGTATAGATAGGATTCTGAAATTTTATGTAGGTTTCTGCTAAGAGGAGTGTAAGATATATTGAATTTTTGGAGGCTTAAGACATTCATTTTCACCTACCCTTCAGAAAGACCTTGACTATGTGTCAGAGTGGTCTAAAAAGTGGCAACTTCAAATCTCAACCAATAAATGCTCTGTCTTGCACATTGGCAAAAAAAATCAAAACAT
>JANHFM010004219.1:62303-73515 GCA_032468115.1 Grayia smithii
CACTAAGGAATACTGTCTATGCAAAATGAGTACTGTGCATTTATTATTACTGCCTAAGTAGGAAAGGCCAGACACGAAAAAAAATGTAGTTTTAAAATTATTCCTTAAAAATGGCTACAAGGTGTTGGTTCCTGATTGAAAAATAGTATTCAATTTTTGCATTCAGAAGATGGAGGATTCAATTTCAAATATATTCAAACAACACATGAACTAGTAGTACAAAATTATTTCTTGCTTCTATGTTAATATTGTTCTAATGGAAGAATGAGAACATGACAGAAGAACAGTAAATACATATACATATACATATACATATACTAAAAGAAATGAAAGGTTGTTATTCTGACCTTCAAATTAACCATCAATTGTAGCAGCTCTTGAGAAATAATTCCACAAGATTTCTGGAAAATTGTGCAGTATATACATCAAACCTCCACATCTGCTGCTAAAAAGTAATCTGAACCAGAAAAGTCTGTTTCCTACATTGTTTAACATCTACTGTAGATGAAACCATTGGGTGAAGTCATTTACTGATTCAGAGTGATGTGTCATCAATGTGAAAATGATACCCAGTTATATCTCCCTGTCCAAGCAGAGGATGTTGCAGAATTTCTGACATGGTGCCTGAAGATTTTTAGGTTCTGGGTGGGACTGAACTCTAACCAAATGAAAACGGCTGCAGAATCAAAAGCCAACTGAGTCTGAAATTAATTCATGTATAGTTCCGGATGAACTCATCCTGTTCCGAACAGATCTGGCTTATAGGGGTGGAAAGGGGCTCTTTCATAGCTCCTACTTGAATGTAAATGGAGGTTATGTTGAGGAGAGCCTTTGCACAGCTACATGTGATGTGCCAAACATAGCCACATTCCTGGATTAGGAGATCTGTGCTTAGGAGATCATGGTTATTCATGACGGTGTCAGCTCATGGTGGGACTTCTGCAATTTGCTATATGTGAGGCTTGCTAGAAGGCCATCTCAAGAAGCTTCAGATGGTCCAGCATGCAGCAGCCCTGACAGATTCTAGATACAGGTAGTCTTCGACTTACAACCACAATTGAACCCAAAATTTATGTTGCTAAATGAGACAGCTGTGACTTTTGCCCCATTTTCCAATCTTTCTCACCACCGTTGTTAAATTAATAACACAGTTGTTAAGTGAATCTGGCTTCCCCATTGACTTTGCTTGTCAGAAGGTCACAAAAGGTGATGACATGACCCCAGGACACTGCAATCGTCATAAATATGAACCAGTTGCCAAGAATCTGAATTTTGATCACGTGATCATGGGGATGGCTGCAACAGTCAAACAGTCATAAGTCACTTTTTTCAGTGCCGTTGTAACTTCAAACGGCCACTAAATGAGCTGTTGTAAATTGAAGACCGCCTGTACTTTATCTTTGGAATATTATCCTGTTGGTCTGATGCTGAATGCAATTCAAAATGTTGGTTGCCACCTTTAAAGCCTCTATGGCTCAGGGCCTGAATACCTATAAATCCGCATCTCATTTGTTGCACCTATATCTAGCAAATGACTTAGTCTTGATTTAGTCTCAGTCTGTTTCAAATGTTAATCATTCCATTTTATTTCACAATATCCTTCAGTGTTTGACAGACTCCATTTATATACAGGAGAAAATAATTAAAATATGAATTATTCATGTTGATAGATAAACATGAATGCTAGTTGGGATCGGCTGGAGATTATGGAAAGAAGCATTAGATGAAAAGGCTCCTTTGGATCTTAATGGGTCAGGTAAGTAAGCTAATGGGGGAAACAATTGTCTTCCAGGAACTCTGAAGAGAAGGGTTAAGGGCTATTTAGAGAAGCTGCAGAACTAGTGCTGACAAGATTTGGAGACTGGCCCAAAGTACTATGCCCTTTGTGTGACTACAGAGATTTATTGGAAATCTTCCAAGCAACTAGAACCTGGGCAATTCCTGGCGTGGAAGGAATGTGCTGACATCTGAATTTAAGACTCAAAGCTAAGGATGTTACTGGAAGGCTAAAGAAGAAGAGCCAAAGTTTATTCAGACGAATAAAGGGGACAGAACAGGAGCTAAATTCAGGAAGAACAATATTTCAACAAAGTGAATTGCAATGCAACAATGACCAATGATGCCCTCAAACTTATCATTGGATGAAGAGGCATAGGAAAAAACAATCTGGCCTTTCCCATCTGCCAGAGGTCAAGAACCATTGGATGTATAGTAGTAATGGTCTGCCATTTCTTAGCTGCTTTGAAGATTTCATACGAAAGCCAGTGATAATTTTTAAAAATACATACAAATTAAAAAAACAGCTTTACACTATAGAAGGAAATGATTATATGGTGTAATAACAATATATCATAATTCCTTTTTACACACACAAATAATAAAACACATGAAAATTAAATCAGAATTTTAAGAGGCTGTAAATCTCAAGGCTATGAAAGATGCAAACACGTTTAATTTGAATTGCCATGAATAGTCTCCAATAATTCCAGCTAAAATATTTTCGCTGCCAAAAGTTAAGCATATGTGTAACTGTTCAGTTGTCAAACTTTACTCTATCAAACAAAAAAAAATTGTTATGACTGAAGCAAACTCTACTGAAGCCAGACAGTCTCTATAAAAAAGAAAAACTATAAAATGTTATTAGCTGTGGATGTATTTTCAAGAAGCATATTGATAAATATGAAATCAAAACTTTATTCTAAAATGAGAAGTCATTATATTAATAAGTTCCAGCATGTATTCCCATTAAAACTTAGAAAACAGCAGGATCTTGGTACCATCCAATTAGAATCAGAATTTACTTTGAAATGCAACTTTGAAATGCAGTTGTCCAAGAATGCTAACATGATGACTACAGCATGTTCTACATCTTGCACCCAAGATGTCTGTATTTCAAAACCCATATGAAATAAACTGTGAATGGTTACATACTTTACAGAGACAGTAATAACTAAACAAGGAATGGGTTACTGACAGAAAACAGTAATATCTGACAAAAGGATAATGGCTAGACTAGCTCACACTGATGAAAGGCAGAGTATGGTAGAACACAGAGAAGCAATAGTAACAATACTCATAAAATACTTCATTTTCCTTTTAAGCCTAGGATAAGCAGCAAGAACTCTCCAGCTTCATTTCTCTGTCCCCAGGTTTGTGCTGCTTATATTTTCATGGTGGTTTTTTTTAAAGACTTAAAAGAAACAAATTAAAAAAAAATCCTTAATGGAAACTCAACCCATCTACTTTGGGGAAAATAAAAGCCAGAACACCTCCACTCACATACCATTCATCTGTCTTGGGGGACATCACTGAGTCACTGCCAATGGGATGCCTGCAGATTCTTATGCCTCCCCCTTCAAAAGACCCTCTGAAACAGAAACAACCACAGCCATTGACCAACAAAAATTGTCTATCCTCATGTTAATGCCCAAGGAAACTTTCCAAATGATCTCTTTTAGGAGAAACCCATCTATATGTACAAACTAGGCAGTGCTAAGTTAGGTAGACCACGAAATATTTAGAAAAAACCACAGATTAAAATATACAGATATGTTTTATGCAAATATGCAAATATGTTTGATACAAATATGCAAAGAAGAGCAACTAAAATGATGAAAGGCCTGGATTCTAAAACATGCAGAACGGTTGCAGGATTTGAGTTTGGCTAGTCTAGAGAAAAGAAAGACTAGGAGGGACATGATAGCAGTATTTCAATATTTGAGAGTCTGCCACAAAGAGGAGGGGGTCAACTTATTTTCCAAAGTACCAGAGGGCTGGGCAGGAAACAATGGACAGAAATTAATTAAGGAGAGAAGCAACCTGGAATTAAGGAGAAACTTCCTAACACTGAGAACAATTAACCAGTGGAACAACTTGCCATCAGAAGTTGTGGAGACTTCATTTTAAGAGACTAGACAGCCACCTGTCTGAAATGGTACAGGGTCTCCTGTTTGAGCAGGGAGTTGGACTAGAAGACCTCCAAGGTCCCTTCCAGCTCTATTCTGATTGATTGATTTTGGAGTCCAGATATTGGTAGCTCATGTAAGGCCTCCACTGCCTTTACTAGAAACTAACCTAGCACAAATATTTATATGTTGGATTCACACATTTTGATGAACTATATTCCATTAGCATTTTGATTAGACTAGTATATTATCCAGCTCACTGTGATATGCTCAGTAAGCAAAATATGGAAACAAGGACATCCTATAAACTAAGAAGAACATCATGAAAATGTAAGATTTCATGATTTCACTCTTGCCAAACTACTAACCGTGTTTAAGAAAGTGGGAAGAAGGAACAATATATCCCATGTCTACCATTTTCATTTTGCTTTAAGTTAAGAAGGATTTTTAACTAAACAATTATTACATTTTTAAATTAAAAATGATTTCACCGATTATATTTTAATTATCATTCAATTCAAATAACTAGTGAGGATCTAGCTAAGAAAGATTTACTAAAAGCTAGGTATGGAAATTTTAAAACAAGAATGAAATCCTAAAACAATATTTGAAAGGCTAAACATCTGGACTTTACCTGGCTCAGCATCAATTTTAAAAACCCTATCCTACCTCATTAGGGAAAACTCATTAATGTCACCATTCTTTTTCAAATATATTACTATCTCTGCATATTTAGTTTTCCTTTGTCAGCCATTAAAACTTTTCCTTCGGTTATAAAAAGTTCCACTGAAATATATAAATCATATATTGTGGTAGTAGCATGCTTGCTGAATGCTGCCTGAAACATTTCACATAAGAGGAATAGGATCCACCAGATTTACAGTAAATACAGTAAGCCCATTAACAATGCCACATACTCAACATATCCAGATACTTCAGATTCAAAAATATGCCTCAATATGCTATGCTGTTATGAAGTGAAGTAGCTCTTGGCATCTTCAAAAGAACCCCAATGCATACGCTTTCTGCGCGCTGTGCGAAGTTGTAAGAAATGCACTCGGCTTCCAAAGAATTCCTTCCCCATAATTAACAATTCTCTTGGAAAGGCGCAGGATCTCAGTAGCACACCATTTCCTCTACTTTTTCTGAGGCCAGAAATACATTGAAGATTTATCTTCATGTTAAATTAATAACACAGTTCCCAAATAACATGGATTGCTTTTTTTATTTTTTAATTGAGCTTAGCACACTGACAATACAAGCTTTCCTTTCCTTTAATAAGTTCAATTGCAGCATTGGACAGAGGGATTTTCATCAGGATTTCAACTCACAATGGAAGTGTGTTCCCCTATATCCTACAGTTCTCATAGAAATTGTTACTCTCCCATATTTTCCCTTTTATTATGACACTGATCTACAACACCTACAATTTGGGTAAAATCTATTACACTTTATTACCCATGGTTTTGGAGGGAAATCAGGTGACTGACAATGACTGGATACAGCGCCAAGAACAGATAATGGAAACAGCATAGTATAGGCTTTTCCCAACTCACGAATGGATGGAAAATATTAATTCAGTGGTGGGAAAAGCCCCATAGAATAAAAGTATTCTGCATTTAAAGTAGCTTGATTTTTTTAAAAAAATACCTGTCCTACATATTTCTAAGTAGAAATTGACTGATTTATGCAAAAGCAATTTACTTGCTCAATAGTACAGAAATACCATTATATATGCCACTATATATTAAACCAAATTGAAAAGTACTAGTTTTGGGGCTGAGAGAGAATGATTGGCTTAAAATCATTTAGTAGGCTTCTGTTGGTGAGAGTAAACTTGAACCAGGATCTGCCTGTTTCTAATTTAACACTTTAACCAAACAGATTAATTAGATCTCTTTCAGACAGATTTCAGATCTAGGCCTGGTAATGAAACTATATTGATTGTTTTGATGGATGAAGAGAATGTAGTCTTCCCAATAAGACTATTGGATCGCTTAATGGCATTCACAGTAATTGATTACAGCATCCTTCTAGATCACAGGTCTGACAATGGCCAGGAGTGTTTGCTTTTCAAAATAGTTTCATCTATAGTGGCACATATAATGGCGTTTCTATACTTAACAAACCAGTTTATACTTAACAAACCAGTCAGTCCTAGAGGAGATCAACCCTGACTGCTCTTTAGAAGGCAAGAACCTGAATATGAAATTGAAATATTTTGGCCACTTAATGACAAGGAAGGGCTCACTGAAGAAGAGCCCTTCCTTGTGGGCGAAAGAAGAAGAGGGCAGCAGAGAATGAAGTGGCTGGATGGATTCAATGAAGCAGTTGGCATGAGCTTAAATGGTCTCCAGGGGATGGTAGAGGATGGGAAGGCCTGGATTTAAGTTCATGGGGTCGCAATGGGTCGGACATGACTTCACAACTAACAACAACAACAATACTTAAGTAAATTGTTCCAACTGGTGATAATGGGGAATGAGTGTTCACACCTTTGTATAGAATACTGCAAGACTGGACTCTTCCCTGCAAGTGGTTTAATTTTTCCATGGAACTATTAGGTCAGGTCATTTGTTAATTCTGGGTGATATAACATCAGTATGCTGATAAGTGTCCAGTTATATATTGCCTTCTCCAAGTCAGACAGGAAATATAGTGGTTGTTCTTACTGTCTAGAAGCAGTAAAAGACTGCTTCTAGACAGTAAGAACATCCACTATATTTGTGGGTGGAATGAAACAACTTGAAACTGAATCTTAGTACTATGAAGTTGTGGCTTGTCCAAAAACCATCTGATTCGATTATAATCCCTATGTTGGTTCTGAAACGAACTGCATTCCTCCTGAAAGTTGCAAGGGGTGGTTGGTGGAGAGATTCTTCTGGATTCATGGCTTTTACGTGATCTAGGAGAGGAGGCTGTGGCCAGGGGTGTCTCTGCCCAGCTTCTGCAGCAGTCATTCATTTCCTCAAGGTTGGATTGCTGCAACACGCTCTATTTGAGTCTGTCTTGGCAGAATACCTGGAAACTTCAGGTGGTGCAGAATGTAACAGCCCAAATGCTAGTGCGAGAGAGCTGTTTCAGATGTATTATGCCAGCTGTATAGTGGGACTATTGCATTGGTTACCTCTGTTTCTGAGTACTATTCTTGAACTCTAAAAGCCTTACACTGGTGTGGAAAGAGATACTTCAAGAGTCCTTCCCTTGAAACGTCAGAAGGATGGAAGCTGAAAACATTCTTTTTCTTAAGCAATCCTATCACTCTGGAATACTCTTCATACTAAGGCCCAGACAATCTCCAGACTTGCATAATACTGGAAAAAAGCAAAAGTACAACCATTTCACAGGAGTTTGTTTGCCTGTTAACTTTTTACTTTTTAATTATACTTGTTCACATAATCATTGTGATTATGTAAAAATATTATTTTAAATAATATTTACTTTTTTAAAATAAGCCACCTGGAGTCAGAGGAATTAGACAGGCTATAAAATATATAAATAAATAAGCAAACAGGCAGGCAGGCAATAATATAGTAGAACAGCGGCCCCCAACCTTTTGGGCACCAAGGAACAGTTCTGTGGAGAGAGGTTTTTCTGTAGACCAGAAGGGACATGGTTTTGTGTGCTGCCTGCATCCTGCAGACGGGGCTTGTTTGCGCGGCCTGGTTTCTGACATGCCGTGGCCCAGCGCTGGCCCACAAACCAGGGTTGGGGACCCTTGTATTAGATTATCCCCAGACTATATGCCACTATGCATAAAGCGGTGTTGAATTAATTCAGAGATAATGTTCATTCAGAAGACATTCAAATTAATTTTGCTTTAAATTCATAATTCCCAAAAGACTTCAGAGGAAATTATATACTTTACAGGCTTTTCTATATAATTCTCTAGTTATATAGTTTCAGGAATAAAAGTAGGGTTATTTTTGCATAAAAATATAGCAACTTCTCAAAAGAAATGTGTATGCATTTGAGATTTGATACTAAATAAGTTATTAAGTATGTGCCTGGATGAGCAAACATAACCTACAACCCAGAAACTCATAGATATATGGCTATTGCCAATTTTCATTATATCACATAAGTCATTGCTGCCTGTATCCATAAATGTCAGGGCTCTGTACAAGAATGTCAAGAGAATAGCTAAAATAAGCCAAATGAAATAAGGAACATCTGAACTGACTATCACCCTTACCCTTTAACTACAAAAAAGATCCAGTTTCACTCTATTTCTATAAGGCAGACCACCTGTAGAAACTCACTGGCATAGAAGTATCTTTTGGAACCTAATACTTTTAAAAGACATTTAAAAAAATAAGCCACTAGGAAGAATATAAATTTTCAAACAAATTATATTAGTTTAACTAAAAACACACGCTTTTGTTTGTCAAAATTAACTCTTTTCTTTTTTTTAACCATTTAAAAATGAAAGCAGAGATAGATTACTATCAATTTTCAAGCACAAAAGATTGTGTGTGATAGTGCTTAGTTATTCTTCACTGGTGTAACTAACCTTACTCTTCTTTGTATAAATAGAACTCTACAAACAAGGACAACAGATATTTGCATTTAAAATAAATCCAGGTTTCCATGAAAGATAAAATCATTTATGAAAAAAAATCCACCAGACTTCAAGAAGTACTTTTGACAAAACAATTACTGAATGGGATTTTTTAAAAAATCAGAGTACAGGTAGTCCTCGATTTACGACCACAATTGATCCCAAAATTTATGTTGCTAAGTGAGAAATTTGTTAAGTGAGTTTTTCCCCTTTTATGACATTTCTTAACACTGCAGTTATTAAGTTAGTAGCACGATCATTAATTGAACCTGGCTTCCCCCTTGACTTTGCTTGTCAGAAGGTTGCAAAAGGGGATCCGAATGTAAATCATGTGACCATAAGGATGCTGCAACTGTCATAAATGTGAAAAATGTCATAGGTCACTTTTTTCAGTGCCCTGGTAACTCTGAACAATCAGTAAATGAACTGTTGTAAGTCAAGGACTACCTGTATTTCCCGACCACCAAGATAGTGTGGAAAGTATACTCAGTATACCAGAAAAATAAAGAGGAAATGCAACATGTGTTATGTGGAAAACATGCACACCCACACTTTGTAAGGCTCTGCACCAAAACAAGTCTAGTAACCTGTTGCATTATCACACAATACCCAGAATGGGTATGTTTCCACAGGACAATGATTTCTAAATAAAAAAACAAACAGTTAATTGCATGCATGCATTTCTAATCATACCACATATCAGTACAACAATCCACAAAGAGCACCAGCATGCTTACCATCCCTGTCCAAATGTTCCCTTTATTTGTATTCATTTTATGTATTCAATTCATGCTTATACTTATATATATTATCTAATACATACTTGACAAATAAATAAATAAATATTTGGCATCAGGCAAGCAGAGTTAATGGCTGAGGAAGAGCAGTTTAGGATGCTGACATGTTTTGCTTTGATCTTAGAAGTAAGACACTTTTAAGAGAAAGTTTAAGTACAAGATTTATATAAAATGGAAGAAAACCTCCCAACAATCTTCATACTATTGAACAGCTTTTTCTTGCACAATTGTTTCTCAACTGATCTCCAGTTCCCCCTTTATCTATCACCTAGGAAAGTCTTTTCCTGTCTCCATGATCTGATATATGTTAAACATTTCATTATCAGCCACTTGGTTTTTCTTTTGGATGTTTTATTTGTTGTTTTATTATTTATTATATATCATGTCACTTATTCATGAGCCTATGTATCCTACTGAAAACAACAAAACTTGTACAAAGAAAAATAAAATAAAATTATCCTAAGAACACAAATGGATTTGAAAATTAACATAATATGTATTACAAGTGTAGATATAATTATAGTACCTGGAGCTACATAAACAGGAATCTAAAGTAGTTTAACTAAAGTAATTAAAGCTGTTCAAAGTTTGCTATAATTTAACAAACTTTTGCCAAGGAATTTAGAGGACTTATTGTTTGAAAATATATATTTAAAAAATATACAAACAGTCCATGTTTTTATTTAGAGTTTAAAAGTACTTGTTTTTTCAGCTTTTTTGTGTAATAGTAAAATGAAAGGTAATCACAAGCTGTTAAAACTTGCCAGGTTAAAGTTCAAAATACTCTGGTCTCATTTTGATTTAAAGATCTTCCATTAAAGTCATTTCATGTTTTTACTAGCAGTTTCATAAATTATTTTGTGATAAATTAAACTGACTTGGCACAATCAGTTCACTTCTAGATTGATGATCATCTTTTAAGCTGGTAACTTAGTTTTTCAGAAGGTTGAATCACTTGTTTATCTCCAGTTTTTTTAATGAATAAATTCTAATGATTCTTAACAAAAGCTAGGCAATGGATGTATAAGTAGAATTTTTTTTCACTATCATGTAAAAAATAACATCCAAATTATCTATTTACTAACTTATTTATTTAGATGGCTGCACTCCAGGATTCACAGTGATTTGCAATATTCCAATTAAAATTAAAATAAATTATTAGAAATAACTATTTATTAAATTATTGCAGATTCTGAATTATAAGCTCATGGCATTGATCTTATAAATCTAAACACTTTATTTTAGTATGGCAGGCTTCTTCAACCATGATCTATTTAAACAGTTATATAAACTGAAAAAAATAAAGAAAAAGAAAAAGCATTGATGATTTTACCTAGTTAGGGCAATGAAACATTTGCAAGAAAACAGCCAAGCTCAGAGAGCACATCAAAAAAAAAAAAGCTTATATTCACTCATTCAGTTGTTCAACAGCTTCTTCTAGGACATTTCCTCCATTCAGCATGCCTTGCAACCATAAAGCATGTTCAATCATTATTCATTATTCTCACTTTCATAAGTTTTCAATACCCAGCAATTAGTGAGGATTTGTTAAGTATACTAATAAATAAAGATGTCGGTCCTTGGTAATTGGAACTGTTCTGGATTTGTTGACAACATAATGTAATGTTGACTCCCAGAATGGTTTTATTCCAACTTCACAGTTTATCTCACAAATTCCCAGACAGTCTCTTTATTCATACTGTATATCATGAGACCTAAACCGGAGTAGCTTCTGAGATAAGCCAAGAATATCTATGTCCTATGACACTTTCCTTGAAGAGTATTAGTTTGCCTGCATAAAGATAGATATTTTGAGAATAAGTTGACTGATTGAATGTAAGATACTTCTTTTTAATTCAAACTTATATGCCTCCCTTCTCCAGAGACTCAGGGCGGCTTACAATTTCTTAAGCACAAATCAATGTGCTTAGCAATAGCCTTCATTCCGT
>JANHFM010004219.1:104399-117138 GCA_032468115.1 Grayia smithii
CTGAGTTGGCGCAGAAAGAACATTCTTTGTTGTGCTTTTTTGATGACGTTTTTGATGTTAGATGTCCATTTTAGGTCATAATTTAATTTAGACATAATTTAGATGTCCATTTGTCATAATTGACAAATACCGGTAAATATAGAGTAATAAATGTTTTCAATCCCCCAGTTGTGTCAGTTCTGTCATCACATAATGATTGCCTTAACTAGTTGGATCTCAGGACAATTTTAGTTTCCATATTATTTATTTTGTTCCCAGATAACAAAATGATCTGCAGTCCTGACACTTACACTTAAGGCAGGCATCAACCCACTTAATTATTCTTAAGCCAACTAACTAAAACAAGAAAGTTATCTGGTTTAATACTGTCTCTTTATCAACAAAAACCAATAGGTAAATTATTTAATGTGTATGAAAGTTGTATTTTTAGAAGAAGATCGATATACTACTTTTTATGCAGTTTACAGTGATAGAAAACACAAATGTTAAAGGCAAGTTGCTGGTTAAAAAAAAAGGCTAGTAATCTTACTCAGAGCTACCATACTGGACTGCAAAAATTCAGACCACTGATAGACTGCAGGATAGAACTAGACCAGTGATAGCGAACCTTTTTTTCCTCAGGTGCTGAAAGTGCGTATTCCGACACCCATAATGCAGTGCCCCATGCAGGCTCCGCCCCTCCATGCATGCATGTGCAACCCCCCGCACTCCCCCTGCCTCTCCTGTGCAAGACCCCCATTTTTGTGCTAGAAGGCCTCCCTGAAGCCTCCTGGAACCAAAAATGGGGAGCGGGGAGGCGCCATTCCCCTCACCTCACACATGTATATGCAACCCCATCTCACACATGTGCATGTAGCCCCTCCACCCCCACGCATGCACATGGATCTCCTGGCAGAAACCCAAATTTCAGCTGGCTGACAGGAGGCTTAAGGGCATGTGCGGTGGAGCTGACCTAGGCGTCGGCTCGCGTGCCCACAGAGATGGCTCTGCGTGCCACCTGCCATAGGTTCACCATCATGGAGCTAGAGTGTTCTGTCTGTGATTTCTGCCATCTAGTGGTCATTTGTGTTTTTGTTGTCCTAAATAAAGTAATCTTAATTTTAGGATACAGATATTCACTGGGTTTGTGAATCAAGAGATTTATATTTCTATTTATAGGGATCAATTTGGAAAAGTTGTTATCATATAATTACTATCCTGAAAGTAAATCCAATTAAACTCAATGAAACATATTTCTAAACTTAGGTGATCAAAATAGCACAGTCGTAAATATCATCAAAAACACTGCATATTAACACTGCATATTAAAAATGTAAATATTATATGTAATACAAGCTTGTTATTATAGTTACCATGTATTATTACCAATGCCAAGCCTGTAAGATGGGTCTGCCATCTAAAATAATAACTACAATATAATAAATTAATGGCTATATTCAATTACAATCAGTACAGTTTCCCTCTAGATCAGAATGATCATCATGAAATATATCTTGGCAACACATTTCTCACATGGCTTTTATAACTTTGATTGGTGGAGTCCTTACTGTAAAAATGTAACTATCTTAAAATTATTTTATTGTATGATACTGGATTTCAGTTAAAAACATCTGAGTAGCCAAAAAGGAAAAGAGAACGGAACTGACCTCTAACATATGACTCAGTGACGATCCCCTATTTATAAAACTATGCAGAAACTCTACAATGGAATGTTATGAAGCTTACTAATTTAACCATTATGGGCCCAAACGTGTCTTTAGCATTAAAATTATTAAATTTATCAGGCCCAACAAACTATACATGCACTGTGCCCCTTTTCACTAAAAAGTCTAAGACTATAGATATTCAGCTTTTGAACCTTCTGGGAAAGCTTGCAATACAGTGTAAATGCAATTCAGCATTATTTAAGCTCATTGTCTGGGCAGCAGTTTAAGTTATGAGAACAGAAAGTTCCATTTTACTGTTTTGGCCTATAAACATTCCAGGGTTTAGCAGCTTTTCATAAAAAAAATTGCTGTGAAGAGTTTGAAGCCAACGTGTATGATTTGCAACTTTCACACTCAAATCAATGCTCCATTTTTCAAAATAAATTTAGCATTGATTTTTGAGCACTTTTGTTTTTGTTTGCCCTAAATTTTTCCAGAGTATGTGAAACAAAATATATCCCCCCACCCAGCAATGAAGATAATGAATTTCTTTGGTGCACCAAAATGAAAAAAAATAGTCTATCTTCAGAACTTTGCCAGTTATGAAATCTATTTCTAAATTATTCAGGTTTGACCCACCAATGCAACACCAATAGTTTCTTACATCAACAATAAAGGGAAAGGGAAAAGGTGGGAAAGGGCCTTCTCTGTAGCTGCTCCGGCTCTCTGCAACCAACTACCTCCCGAGGTCAGGACTGCCTTCACCCTACTGGCTTTTCACAAAGCTGTTAAAACTTGGCTTTTCCGGCAGGCATAGGGCCATTGATCTCGCTATTGTGACTTAGCGAGATCCGGCCACAGACGGGATATGAATGTTCTATGATTTTATTGTTTTAACTTGTTTTAAATTTTTATAATGTTTTTTTTATAATTGTACTGTTGATATATTTGTTGTGAGCCACTCAGAGTCCTCTGGGAGTTGGGTGGTATAAAAGTCTGAAAAATAAATATAAATAAATAAAAAATGAATGACCAGAATTGAATCATATAATTAAAAAATTACAGGATTGATCTGTTTGTAGCTGAAAGGAATAACATTTTGAAGTCGCAAAGAGCAGTTTTCCCCTCTGTGATATTTTCCAAGTACCGGTATATGAAATTTCACTTCCTATAAGCTCCAGCCCAGCATGACCAATTGGTGAACAAGAATAAGGCATTGCAAGAGAGCAAAACAGCTCTCAAGTTGCTCCAGAAATTAAAATGACTTAGCCAGAATCAGTGCTTCCAATACTGTACTTCAAGAGGTGATTTTATTTGTTGAGAAAAGAAGTTTAGCTCCACTGAAATCAATGTGACAAGTACATATATTGGACTGCTGCACCCTTATAGCTTGTTTCTAATTACAACATGTTCTATATATCTGAAAAGCAACACAGTAGCACAAAAAATGGTATTTGAATCATTTGGAACATTATATATAAAATTTATGTTATTCTGAGTTTTAGTTGCTTTCATTTAAACCACATATTGTAAAATTCTGTGTTGTAAAACTATATGCTGAAATAATTGTGTAGCTCTTTACTGTAACTAGCCAAAGGTCTGGCATAGGTTTAGCTGTGTGTCTTTTGTTTTTATGTTCTGTATTTTTACCCTGTGATACATTGCCCATACTCTATGAATTGAATCAGATTACAAAACTTGAAACAAACAAATAAACAAAACAAACAAGAAATAGAATCCTTGGGCACAAATAGTTATTAATTAAAATAATATTTTGGCTCAGCTCAGAATGCTAAATTTGCTACCTTTATTGGTGACTAGAAATCCTTTGTAGACTTGTTGCATAAAAATAAAAAAAGAACTTGTAAATTATGACTGTGATGATTATACAAAATAGATTATATAAAGAATAATATTATGAAGATGGGAGTGAGAAAAGTTAATATATAATTGTACTTACAGCTGCTGTGGAAAATATCAGAAGCCATTAGCTTATATATTTTTCTCTTGATTTCTTTCTTCTTCCTTCTTCCCTTGGTTTCTATTAGTTTTTTTCTTTTCTTTTAAAAGTTTTAAATACAACGATATCCACACAATTTGCAATTTGTTATCATTTCTCTTTATATGCTCCAACTGTGCCTGTTTCTCTAATAACTCTTGATGCTATGAATACAGGGGAATAAAGCCTTCAGCGCTTCAGATTATTAGTCTGAGGTCAGTCTCCTTCTGCTGTTCTTCCCAAGTGGTACATTTTAACTAAACTCATTATAATTTCTTATAAACACATCTCCTTTCTGTTTCAACTAATCATTAGTCAAATTCCTACTCTCAGGAATACTGATGAAACACAGAACACATCAGTCTTCAACAGTATGTATTTTATTCCCATATTGTCTTTGAGAAAATTCCTTCTTAACTAGCTGCTGAACATTTCATTCATTATTGGATTTCCCAAATGTATCACTGTTACAATTATTGGTACGGTTCTATATGAGGTCAGTGGGGCCTCTCACTCCTGGATATGTATCATAGCATTGTCATCTAAAAGAATATTCCTGATTCTTATCCTACTTGTTTCATTTTAATTTTTTTTTTAAACTAAAGGTCAGTGAGGAGAAAACATTTTGGATCTCAAATCCATTCATAGTTAGAATTTTGCTCTTGACTGTTGCTGAAATTAATTCCAGACATACCAAATTCAACATATTGAATTTGACCACAATTTTTAAAACTATGGTTTCTTGGTTAAGCCGAAACTAAATAAAACCACATTTCTACTTATCCTGATGCGCAAAATTAACCTAAGTTGTCCAATGATTTTAGTGAAATGTACCGGAGAAACATAATGCATGAAGTACACCTCATTTTTCTAGGTACAGTATGTATTAAATTACAGTCACAAATACATTTAGAAAATTGGGCAGGATTGTGTATGCATTGCTTATCTGTGCCCAACTGGATTTAGTCTAAAGCAGACCTGGGCATTTTACGGCTTGTGGGCCATTTCTGGCCCTTTGGCTGTCTCTGTCTGGCCAGGGAGCTAGGAGGTCAATTGGAAATTAGAAACCAAATGTAAATAAGTGCACCACAGGAGACAGGAAAAACATCTGAGTCAGGTCCCACTTTGTGCAACTGCCGTGCACTCCTTCAGTCAGCTAGTGGCCATGGGATGCAGAGAAGAGAGAGAGCGAGAGCACATTTCTGCGCTTACACAGGGCTCAGTCCTCGCTTGGAGCAGCCTGAGGAGTTTGAGGACATCAAATCAGGGTGTACATTGGTTTGGCACTCCACAACAGTCCAGAGGTGGGTTCCACTTACCTTTACTAATGATTTGCAACGGGAACGCACGCACTTCTGTACATGCGCAGATCGCCCCATGATGATGTCGAGGCAGGTGGGCGGAGCCTCCTGCCAGTTTTACTACCGGTTCTAAGAACTGGACAGAACCGGGAACAATCCACTCCTGCAACAGTCCCAGTTTCTCATGTGGCCCCTTGGGAAAATGAATTGCCCAGCTATCAGTGGTGGGTTGCTCCCGGTTCGGGCCAGTTCGCGCGATCCAGTAGCGGTGACACTGTGACGTTCTCCGTCACGTTCTCCGCGACCGGGAGCTGGGCACACCCACGTGCCCGTGCTTACTGTTGTGTGCGCTCCGCGCGTTCTGTGCATGCGCAGAATGATTTTTTGAGGCTTTTTTCCACAAAAAAGCTACTACGCATGTGCGGAGCGCCCGTTTGGCGCACACCGATCACGCGCAAAGCGCGGGCATCATCAGAACCAGTAGTAAAGGTAAATAGAACCCACCCCTGCCAGCTATGTATAGCAGCTGTTCACATAGTGTTGAGAAAAAATATATAATTGGATATGCTAGCTTTTTATGCAGCTGGAAACACAGAGTTTAACAAGAAACAGTTGTAGAGAGGTGTAAGAAAAAAAATGAGATTGTTTTTTTTCAAATTATCTACCTATCAATCATTCTATCATTCTATCTATGTGACAATTATGTAACAGTAAGAAAAACATCACAGTACTGTGCCTGCTCTCAAATTTAAGGATTTCCTTTGTTTAATCATAGTATGATCATCTGGACCATCTGGTGGGAGAAGACTTGGTTCTTGCAAGAGAGCAAATCACATTTGCTCTCTTGCTTTTGCTTTGTCCTTGGTCTTGTTTACTCATTTGCAAGACTGTAAGGATGTTTTAAAATTCCATTCAGTAAATGGAAGTATATTGTAATAGATATACATGTACCAAAAATTCTCCACTTAATCTTGATTGAGCAGACTTTTGATTTGACTTGACAAAGCAGGGGGTGATAGCAAATGCAACTGTCTGGTGCCTAGTCTGCCCTCTCTTTACTGCCATTAGAAACACTAGGCCCACAGAATCGGATTCTCAGTCTCCATGCTACCTCTTTTGCGGTGCACTAATCTGTTGTGCTTGAGGTTGCCAAATCATCTTCAGTCACAACATTGTTTCCTGTTGTGTCTCAGATTTCCTTTTTTCCTGTTATTGAACAGATAAGTGAATTTTAACTGACAGGTGTCCACTTATTAATCCATTAAATCAAAGGCCTACTATATTAAATTCCTATTCAACTGAGGTGCTCTTTGGGGGTACAAATTTCAACACTGCACAGATGCTAATGAGATGCTATGAGTGTTGCTGTGACGCTTTTCCATAATGGCTGTTTCATTTGTTCCATTTTCTTGCACTATCCAATGTCATCTTGCAGACATCACTGAAATTGTCAGATTGACAATTTAAATTATGTCCTCATGTTCTAATGAAAGTCCTGCCAGATCACTGTCAGTTCCTAACACCTTGTGAACTGTTTCCAGGCTTTCTGCAGATTGGAAAGTGGCAAAAGGCTTCATAATTAGCAACGGTTCAGTATCAACTTCAAAGCACTAATTCAAAAAGTTAATCACAGACTCTGCTACTTCAATACGGGCAGTGCCAAAATTTCTCCTATCAGATACATGCTGGTGGTGTTCACTGCATCTGTTCGTGCATTTTGTTGCCAACTGAATTTCTTTCAGCATCTCTGTTCCATTTGACTCTGTAATAGTTTCATCTGTGAAAGCCTTGACCCAACTCACCAAACAAATGATGTTCTTTCAGTGCCAATAACTTTGAGTTTATCTACATTGTCAGTAACTCTGTATCAAGAATAAAAATCCCATATTTTTGCAGTTGCTTCTGGTATCCTCTGTAAGCGTATTAGCTAGAAAGCGTGGATGTAAAAGATTATGGAGGAGATTTTTAAGAAACCCATGAACTGTAGGTCCCCTGCTGTTGAAGTCTTCTCTGAATATTCTTCTTCAGGTAATCCTCACCTTATGTCCACAATGAAGGCCAAAATTTTCATTGCCAAGCAAGAGAGTTGTTAAGTGAGCTTTGCCCCATTTTACAAACTTTCTTGCCACCCTTGTTAAGTAATCACTGCAGTTAAATTAGTAACACTTTATTTCCTGACAGCGAGAACAATTAATCAGCTTAACAGGTTGCCTCCAGAAGTTGCGGATGCTCCAACACTGGAGATTTTTAAGAAAAAATTGGAGAACCATCTGTCTGAAATGGTATAGGGCACTGGTGGTGAAACTTTTACTCGCCGAGTGCCAAACAAGTACGTGCTTCGTTTACGTGCCACTCCCCCCAAGCGCTGTGCACGTAACCAGACCATCTGCACATGCACACGGCTTTCAAGTTCTACCCATGTGCTGCACGCACAACTGCACCATCTGTGCATCTGCATGCTGCACACAGGTACTCACCCGTGCATGCGCAAATGCACACACATGGACAGGAGATCTCCAAAGACCAGCTGGGTCTCCGGAACTGCATGCATGAGCACTGGAGGCCTGAACACCAGCTGGAGCACGGGCAAATGCACAGCTCTAGGTGAATTGGGCGACAGCTCACATGCCCGGAAAGATGGCTCTGCATGCCACCTCAGGCATGCGTGCCATTAAGTTTGCCATCTTATGCCATCGTATAGGGTCTCCTGCTTGAGCAGGGGTTTGGACTAGAAGACCTCCAAGGTCCCTTCCAACTCTGCTATTCTGTTATTCTGTCTTCTATTTAGACTTCTTCATGAAAATGAAATGATCTGGTCGTTGTTACCTTCTGCAGTAGTCAAAAAGTTTCTGGATCTGAGACCTTGTTCAGACCTGCAAGCTGCTAAAATATATGTCCAACTTTAAGGGATTTGCCCATCCCTGTGCCATTTTTTCTCCATAATGATCTAACCCTAACTTGGTCCTTCAGCAATTTCAATGATGCATTTATGCTACTCTGAGTCCATCCACCTTGCTGCTGGTCATCCTTTTCTCCTCTTTCCTTCCACCTGTCAGAGTATTACCGTCTTCTTTAGAGAGCTAGATCTTCACATAATGTGCTCAAAGTAGGATAATTTGAGCCTCATTATTGTGCCTTAAGTGAGAATTCTGGGTTGATTTATTTATCATTTTGTTTGGTTTCTTGACTTTCCACAGTATTCTCAGGAATCTTCTCTGACACCAAAGTTCAAAAGCATCAATGCTCTTCTTATCTTGTTTCTTCAAAGTCCAACTTTAGAGAGAATATCATGACTTGCATAATTCTGATCTTGGTAGGTATGACACATCAGGGCATTTGAATATCTTTTCCATGCTCTACCAAGTGCTTGTGTGTGGCATATTTCTTGACTGCGTGTTCCTTTAGGATGGGAGATCCTAAAAGGGCAGATGTGATCCACAACTCTGAAATCTTCATTGTCAATTCCAAGACTGGTTGTTCTGATTATTGTCATTAATTTGGCATTTATATTTAATTTTAGTCCCATTTTTTCACTGTCCTCTTTTATCTCGATTACAATACAAATCCTTTGCATTTTCAGCAATTATACAATTATAAAGTGTGACATCATGTGACTTCATTGCAGCACTTTCTGGGGTTTTTTTATTCCAACTTTATTACTTTATAAGTAACTCAGAGTGATGTACATACATTCTCTTCCTTCTTCCTCCTATTTTTTGCACAATAACAACCCTGTGAGGTGGGTTGGACTGAGAGAGAATGACAGGACCGAAGTCACTCAGTTAGCTTTTATGCCTAAGGCAAATCTAGAATTCAGTCTCCTGGTTTCTAGGTCACCACCTTAACCATTACTTCAGATTGGCTCTTGTTCTTGTCGTTAAGTGTATTCCACATCATCACTAAGCAAGGATGTCATAGGACCTGCTGCTGGCTTCCCAACTGACTTTGCTTGTAGGAGACCAACAAAGAAGGTTGTACATGATTGATCATGTGACTGCAGGATACCGCAACATCATAAGAATGAGCAAGGCATCAGATGTCCAGATTGCAATCATGTGACTATAGGGATGCTGCAATAGATGGAATTTCATGAACTGCTCATAAGTACCACTTGTTCATTGTCATCTCAAGTTTGAATAAATGAATGTTTATTAAGTAAAGTCCACAAAAATGTTCCACTACTGTATGTTATCTTTCAGATTGGGCTCAAATTATTTCATAATATCTAATATTCCAATCCATTTTGATACAGTTGGTTTGGATACAGTTCTTGTAGCATCTCCAAGGATGAGCATCCGCAACTTCTTCTTGATTGACCAGTGAAGCCATTGCTGATGCTATATGAGAGCTGTATTCAGATCAGCACATTAAAGTAAGAGCTTAACTGCTGCTATGCATTTGTGTCAATCAGTTGTGCATGAGAAATAACAACTAGCAAAGCTGCTGCAAATTGCAGTGCATGACTAAATGATACACGTCGGCATTACAGAAGAAATTTTTTTAAGGCAGTAGTTTAGATTTATTTTTTAATTTGAGACAAAGTAATATAATAACATGTATTTGTATATAATATGGTGCAGAACGTCTAGCTTAAAGATTAGCTTGATTTTTCCTATACAGTAAAAATCTCTTTCCAGCTGACAACGAACTACAGAATTCACAGCTCTACACAGCAGAAGAATAACTTTCCTTCTCAATCTTTCAAATCTTTCAGATACAATGATACAAACCTCTATTATAATACAATTTCCAGTCTCCATTAGGATCTTGTTCTGCCCATCTGCCAACATTAATTCCTTCTTCAGCCCTCTACAGAAATATATAATCGTTTGCTTTGGTTTTTTTAGTTTGTTTTATTTAAAAAAACACCTATGACACTTAAATAGCTTTCTAAATATTTCTGTTCCATTGAGCACAGACTCCTCAGGAGGCAATAGCTCTCAGAAAGAGCCTAAGACTGGGAAAATATCTTACCTAAACAGGGTATCAGATTTACAGACATTGCAGCCAAAAAGTCTTAGGACTTCCAGACACAATGAAGGTTCAGTGAAGACATTTGATATGAGTTTTCCACAGAGTTTTGCCAATCAAATAAGTAATACTGCACACTATTTGGCTCTTCTGATGGTGTCCATTCAATTGTCTGCATTCCCCTGCCTCCTGACTCATTTTTCTCCCCTTACAGTAACGTGGCTTCTAAAAGAACCTCATCATCTCTTGATGGGCTTGTTCTTTAAGGTTTTACTTAAAGCTGAGAGTGACATACTATTTTGTTGTGGCCAATCTGTTCCTTTTGCTAAAATGTCCTACAATAGGTTTACAATTGATTTAAGGGCAGCAACAATTAACAAAGTATTCCATTTTTAGTGCTTGACTTTGTATTCTCTGATAGCATCAATCTTTGTGATTCACCCTAAAGAAAGCTCCAAAGACAGTTCTGCCTATAGGTTCAGGTGCCTAGGAGAACTTGAATTGTTTTTCAAACTTGTCTTACTTTAACCTCACCCCCCCAAAAAAAAGAAAAATCAGAGGATGTCCTTTAGTCTTGTTCCTAATCAATTTGTATCCATTTCTGGTTGCATCCATAGGAGTTTCTGTAAATAAAATCAATTTAAAAGATGCTGTTGAATCTGGAACCCTGAGAAGAATATTGGACTAAAATAGCATGCATGATCATATTATAGATTTAGTTACTTATGTCTTAACTAATATAAGAGTATTTATTTTTTATAAAAGTGCAAATGACTCTTTAACTTTCTTCCAGTATATCCCATGGTATCAGTGGACTGATGGGCTGATGCTTTAGAGTAGAATAGAATAGAATAGAATAGAATAGAATAGAATAGAATAGAATAGAATAGAATTCTTTATTAGCCAAATATGATTGGACACACAAGGAATTGTTAAATTAAAGGATTGTTCTTCCTACATATCCAGATTGCTCAGAAAGATTAAGTGTGTTTACTAACTTTGCCTAAGAGATTAATAGAAGCAGACACAATTACCCGCAGGGAGTTTATTTCATCATTTTGGAGACTCCCTTAATCCGGATCAGGAAAAAGAACACTTGCAATTCTACCTTAGTATTTACATTCCACCTTTACTGGCATATGTCAAAAGAGGTCAGAAGGTAGGTGGAAGAGGATGGAATCCTCCCATTCTCTGAAACCTGTGGTGCCTGTCTTTCTGCTGCTTTGAACTGGATGCTGATTTTGGGTTTTGTTTTTTTAAAGTTCTTTATTTCTGTATGCTGCTCTGAAAGCCAGCTGCTATATTGGGAGACAAATATTGGGGGAGATTATGATACGGTGGAATAGTTCCACTGTTACCTTGCCAAAGAGGAAAATCAACACCGCTCTGAAGGGAGATGGAAAGAGTGTCTGTGTCAGTGTAAAACTGGTCCAGATCATATGTAGCATGCATCTTTTTTCTCCTGGCAGCTTGCTTGAATGAATGAGAATAGGGTCTGAATACTTATGCCAATGTGGGTTTTTTTTTCTTTTTAATAAATTTACAGACATTTCTAAAATTTTGCTTTCACTTTGTCATTATAGAGTATTGAATGTAGATTAATGAGAAAAAAAATGAATTTCAACAACCGTAGAAATGTTGTGCTGCAGCACAACAAAATTGACAAACGTGAAAGATGTCTGAATTCTTTCTTAATGCAATGTATATTTTCTCCAAATATATTTTTCTTTTGGAGGAAGTGGGCTTTTAGAAACTTAACTAGGTATCTTTTCTTTATGCAATGAGTGCCAATATTTTCAGGCCATTTATAGCAATAGCAATAGCACTTAGACTTATATACAGCTTCATAGTGCTTTTACAGCCCTCTCTAAGCGGTTTACAGAGTTAGCCTATTGCCCCCAATAATCTGGGTCCTCATTTTACCCACCTCGGAAGGATGGAAGGCTGAATCAACCTTTTTGATCCTGGTGAGATTCGAACTGCTGAACTGCAGCTAGCAGTCAGCTGAAATAGCCTGCAGTACTACACTCTAACCACTGCGCCACCTCGGCTCTCGACACTGTCATTATGTGATGTATCGCGACTTCCCCCCCCTTCTGTAAACCAGGGGTGGGCGTAATCAGTGTGTGACGCATCTGGGCTGCGAATGCGAGTTTGACACCCCTGGGTTAAAGTGTGTTTAGTTAGAAATTTGGCAGCTGCACTCACGTAACATACTAAGCATGATTCGTTTGAATTTGAACTTTTGTGGAGATATAGTTTATGCAATGGATGGACCCAGCCAGTATGGTTTATAAACCATGGTTTAATTCTTAGTATGATGTATAAACTCAGCCATTGTAGCTTGCTCAAACTATGGTTAAACTAAAACACTAGTTCTATCCATACACAATACTGGTTATTTTTCAACTGACCTCAAGTTATTCTGTTCACATAAACCTTTTTCAGGATCCAAATGCAGCCCTATTGATAGCAATTGCTGTGAGGAGCAGATTTTTCCTTAACAACAACAACAACGAAAACACACCTTCCCATGCACTGCACAGTGCAGAGGGCCAGATTATCAGGATTTTCCTCTGGTCTAATGTAGAGTTTTCAGTGAAGAGGTACCAATATGCCTCAAACAATTGCTCGATATCTATGGAGATACCTATGGCTTCCACTCTTCAATCATTCTGGGAGTATTTTAGGACCTGGTTCTGTTCCCAGGCCTGGGATTAAGCTGTCTGCAGAGCCCCTGTTGAGGGAGCCGAGGTGGTGCAGTGGTTAGAGTGCAGTACTGCAGGCTACTTCAGCTGACTGCTAGCTGCAGTTCAGCAGAT
>JANHFM010004219.1:124750-141245 GCA_032468115.1 Grayia smithii
TGGGAATTGAAGTCCACACATCTTCCAGTGGCCAAGGTTGAGAAACACTGTCCTAAGGTGTCCTCTGTCACTCTTTTCAAGGCTTTAACGTTTTTCTGGAGAACTATCTTCACTGCCCGCTATTATTATTTTCAAGGAATTTATGGGATAACTACAGGCCATTGTGAAAGCAACACTGGTGGTGCTGTTGCTTACTTTACTAAAGGAGCAAAAGGAAAAGTGTCCAGAGATGCCAGTATTGCCAATATGGCTGCTTGATTTGTGCCTTGAAAAATGGTGGGTATTGCAGCCTCATTGACACTTAAGAGAAGCTCCCATGTGGTAAGCCAAGGAAATCTCACATTACTGAGTACAGTATATATGGAAATGAGTCAGAAGATGGAGGAGAAGTTACCTCAGGCTTTTATTTCAGTACTGGGAAAAGTGAGTGAAAGCGAGACAGAAGACAGGGAAGTGCATGCTTATTGATGTTGTTTCTTTCATTTTTGAGGTGAAGGAGAATATGGTGGCCAGAAGAGGAGTCAAGCCACACATTTATTCTCTGCTGTGATTAGGATAGCCACAGTGACACTGTGGCACTGTCCTCCATTACATCAGATGTGCTCGTAGTTAATTACAAGTTACCTTCCTGAATTTGCTGCAGTAAGAAGCGTATATTTAACAAACCAAAATGCAATACAAGAAGCTGGTGTGGTCCTTGTGGTTGTGTTTAGGGCTAGTTTCAGAGCAGTGCAACATTTGAGCTGTTTTTTTATACAAACCATCTGAGGGAAGAAACACTATTAATACCTCCAGGTTTAAAAAAGGATTTCTCTTATTGAAACAACAGGTTGGAAAGGACTAGAAATGCAATATAATCATGTGTGCTGTTGGTTTGCGCATGCATCAAAATAGAGGGAAATAACATTTAATCTGCTTCTTTTTCTGAATATTCAACTATGGCAACCTGTAGATCATTCCAACTTGGTGTCCTCGACATTCAAAATAAAATTCCAAATTTTAGGAATTGCCCTCTGATTAGTTAAGTCCATGCTTAATTTTGCTCAAACCAAACTGCTCAAAGTAAATAGTGCAATTTCTATTGGTGTATCAAATAAAATGTTTAACTCAAAATTAACTTTGGAAGTAATTGGCTCTGGACTTACTCCAGAAAAACAATGCAGAAGAGATAAATCAGCTGCATTCCCATGTAATATAGGTAGTCCTTGACTTATGACTACAATAGAGCCCAAAATTTTTGTTGTTAAGTGAGACATTTGTTAACTGAGTTATGCCCCATTTAATGACCTTTGTTGTCACAGCAGTTAAGTGAATCACTGCAGTTGATAAGTTAGTAACATGGTTATTAAATGAATCTGGCTTCCCCATTGAGTTTGCAGATCAGAATGTCACAAAAGGTGATTATATGACCTTGGGACACAGCAACGGTCCTAAGTATGAACCAGTTTGTCAAGAATCTGAATTTTGATCACATGATCATGGGGATGCTGCAAAGGTCATAAGTTTGAAAAATGGTCATAAGTTACTTTTTTCAGTGCCGTCATAACTTTGAAAAACTTTACTAAGTTTTCTGAAGGTCTGGATTCAGTTTCTGAGTCAACCTGGACATTTATCAATGATTCTTGAGAAAGGTATTTTACTTCTGGATCAATCCTGGTTTGTTCTACCTTTAATACTGTTATATATAATAAGTTTACTGTAGGAGATCTACTGCAAATACTACCGATAGTAAAAAAGATTTATAAGTAAAAATTTCAAAGGCATCAGTTGTGGTGGTTTTACCTCAAATTTTTAACTGTTTCTAAAATATGTTAGTTAAGAAGTTATGGATATAGACTACAAGAATTGGAATATGCTGTGTTGTAGAGTGGTTAAAGTCTTGGATTAAGACTGAGGAGAGATTTTTAATTGACAGCAAAGAAACTTTGATGAGTGATTTTGGGCCAGGCACTCTTTCTCAGCCAATCTACCTCACAGGATTGCAGCTCGGAATAGAAGATGGAGTCAGAGCCCCACATAAGACACCTTGAAGTCCTGAAGGAAAGCAAGGATGTATTAAAAATGTAATTTTTTCCTAATAATACACAATACAAATGTAGGAATCATATGGTTATAAGAAGATTTTTAAAAATTATCAATAAATAAATATTTCTGGCTTTGCTAGCCACATGAGTCCTATGCTTAGATATTTGTATATCTAAGATACAGAATAAAATTTCAAAAACCTAAAAATGAAAAAAAAAGTTGCTGATAAGCTATTTGAATATATTACTTTTATTATATTTATTGTCTTTGTAGCTCAACTCCATCCAGTCACCCTGACTCTTCTGGGAATAAGCAGTATCAAACTGTAAATAGGGAGTACTATTTAATAGTACTATAAGCTTTTGTAAATTTATGGTAATTAAAATAATATTTCTCTCACATTTTTATTTTTTCAAAACAGAAACAAAGCACATGATGGCCTTAGTTCTGCTAATTTCCACTCTTGCCTTCAGCCTCACAAATGGAATAAAACTACAAGATTTTAGCTGGCAGTTAAAAAAAATACCACAGATTGTGAAAGAAAAGACTTTCTTCCTTGACACTCCTAAATATGAAGCCAGTGCCAAATTAGAACTGAGCGGAGTGTGTGGGATTGAATGCCAAAGGACATTGCCAGTGTCACGTTGGTCTGATCTGAAGGAGCTGCTTTCCTATGAGACAGTCTTCGAGAATGGCACAAGGACCTTGACAGAAGTGGAGGTCCTGGGAATGGAGCCCGATGCAGTTGTAAACATTACTACTAAGATGCCAACCAGAAGGAAGAGGCAGGTCTATGGCACAGACAGCAGATTCAGCATTTCAGACACTCGGTTTCTGACCAATTATCCTTTTAACACTGCGGTAAAGATCTCCACGGGCTGCACTGGCATCCTTATTTCTCCAAAGCATGTTCTCACTGCTGCCCATTGTGTGCATGATGGTAAAGATTACATTAAAGGCAGCAAGAAATTGAGAGTGGGGCTGTTGAAGCTGAAATCCAAAGGCATGGGCAAGAGACGCAAGGGAGCCAAGAGGAGTAAGAGGGAGATGCCAGAAGTTGAAGAGGATGAGATTGACTCCAAACTCCAGAAAAGGAGAACTGGTGGTAGAGCTGGCAGAAAACAAAAGACACCTGTGTTGAATGAGAGGAAATCAGAGCGTAAGCCCTCCTTCCAGTGGACCAGAGTTAAAAGTACTCAGATTCCCAAAGGCTGGACAACCGATGTGACAAGAGATGTTGCAGTTGATTATGACTATGCTGTTTTGGAACTCAGGCGTCCCCACAAGAAGAAATACATGGAACTTGGCATCAGCCCGAACAGCAAGATGATTCCTGGAAGTATGATCCACTTTTCTGGATACGATGCAGACCGAGCTGGCCAACTGGTTTATCGCTTTTGCAGCATATCTGATGAATCCAATGATCTCTTCTACCAGTATTGTGATGCTGAGCCTGGTTCTACTGGTTCAGGAATCTACCTCCGCCTTAAAGAACCAAACAAGAAGAAATGGAAACGCAAAATTATTGCCATTTATTCCGGTCATCAGTGGGTGGATGTTAATGGAGAACAACAGGATTACAATGTTGCAGTTCGAATTACACCCCTCAAATATGCTCAGATTTGCCTCTGGTTAGGGAATAATGACACCTGTGCACAGGGCTAATGATAATACAAGATCACCTATTATCTAGTAGTGTTAGGCAATGGAAGTCATACATTGACTTGCTTTGATTGTATTTGAACTTGATGCCAGAAATTAGATTTTTTTGTATTGAACAAAAAAAAAAGAACACCTCAGCATTTATGAGAATTTTTCTGCTAGGTTAATTAAGTTAACCATAGACATGAGGTGCACTTAAATCCCAGGTTGTGTATGTATGTATATGTCTCTCTGTGTGTAACCACAAACACACACATATATAGGTAAGTTTAAATCATACTAAAAAACAAACATTTTTTGCTCTTTCAGTTTGTTACTCAGTTAACACTTTAAAGAAAAGTTTCTTCTCTGGTAATTGGTATTATTAAAACATTTATTATTTTATTTCCAACATATTAACTTATCTCAGGGTTCTGCTCAAATAAGCATCACACATTCATTATTGAAACATAGAGGTAAGACGAGAAAAAAAATTAATCTTCACACTTTGATGGTCCTACCAAATTAGTGTTTATGAAAATGGAAAGTCATTTTCTCGAATTCTAAACCAATAAAATGAAGTTTAATCAAAGTAGCATGTTCCCAATTTGAAGAAAAGTGAACCATGTAATTTAAATGCCTTGAAATCATATTTAAAAAATAAACAAAACTGGGAGTGTTAAAATTGTATTTGTTTTATTCAGTCACTACTTTGAACAAATCCTTGCCTTTTAAAATTGTTATTAAGGTGCAATAGTGAAATTTGTATATTGTAATTTTTTTAAACCATCAAAAGCTAAATGTATCATCCTATCGTAAGTAGGAGATAACAGTAGCACAAGAAGCCATACAGGTGAAACTCGAAAAATTAGAATATCATGCAAAAGTTCATTTATTTCAGTAATCATCACAATTATGACAAATCAAGGCTTGAACTATCTCGCTTTGCATGTAATGAGTCTATCTCATATATTAGTTTCACCTTTTAAGTTGCATTACTGAAATAAATGAACTTTTGCATGATATTCTAATTTTTCGAGTTTCACCTGTATATATGCTCCTAATGGTAAGGGTAGCTTGACGAAGAAGGGAATAGCTCTATAGTCTAAATTGTAAACAGATGTACCGGTAATTGTCACATATATCAAAGTGTACATAAAAGCTTCACCATAAAGGTAACATGAGATGCACAAGTTGTATGTTTCTCAACCTCAACAACTTTGAGATATGAAAACTTCAATTCCTAAAATTCTAAACAGTGGTTATGCTGACTGAGGATTTCTAGAAGTTGAAGTCCATTCACCTTAAAGTTACTGAGAATGGAAAACTCTGTATTAGGATTTATCAGTGAACCTTTCTTTCTTCAAATGATAGGCCATATTGTGAAAACAGTTCTTCAGAGTTCCACCATAACTACCAAAGCCAATAATTGTTAATTAATCATGATCTAATGTTTACAGAACTTGTAGGTTAACATTTATGTAAATATATTACTGATTTCTTATGTAGCAAGAATTCTTAGGGGTTCTTTTACTAGAAAAGGATTTAAAGTAGGCTTGTTATTTAAAATGTACACATTTCAGTAGCTTTTCAAAATAAACTCTCCTATGCTTTTTGTTTCAAAGATTGTCATGTACGTGAAGGCCATTTGGAGAAAACAAAATCATCAGAACTCTATTTAATATGTAAGGTTAAGGTGAAATATTCCTGGCCATATGTAATCTTGGTTTTATTAATATTAATAATTTCATTTTAACTTGATCAACATTTTTGCAAAAAATGTGTAAAAAGAAACCAAGTTTTAAAATATATGTATAAATGTGAAAATCACTAAATTCTTAAAAGCACTTCAGTTTGAATAAAATATTCTTAAATTTGTTTTAAGGTTTTGGGTTTTTTTCTGGTATTTTTTTTTTTGCTATACCACTTTTGAAAAAGTATTAAATGTAGAATTGACATGTAAAGACATGGGAGCGAACCGGTAGCAAAGGTAAGTGAAACCCACAACTGCCTCCGCGGTTAATAGTTATATCTTTTCTATTTATTATTGGGCATCTGCAGTTATTTATTGGGGTTTTGTTTCTGTGTTAATCTTTATGAGTAACCCAAAGTCACACAGTTATATAAATCTTACATATATATAAATAAGATGTAATTTTAATCCCTGGCAGAGAGATCTTCTTCCCTTTGTCCTTTACACAAGAGACTAAAGGGGAAAGGCTCTGTGAGGAGCTAAGAGAGAAAAGTTTTTTAAAATGCATAGGCCATCCAGAGTGCCTATGGCATATTTTTCCATCTGATCTACTCTACTAAAAGAAAGTCCATATTCAGAGCAGAATATTGTTTTAATGTACAGGGAAATTAATAGAATAGAATAGAATAGAATAGAATAGAATAGAATAGAATAGAATAGAATAGGATGCCAACTTATATTCAAATGCCACTCCTTTTGATCAGGTACTCCAAGAATTAAAAAAAAAAGTTCCATAGCATGAAAAAGTTTTAAAATCTCTGTTTTAGATAATCTGTTCAGCAGAGAATATATATCACTTCTGCAAATTTGCTGAACCAGGAATTGCATCTTCTGCTGCCAGTGAAAGCCACCAAGATACAGGAATACCTTAAACAAATGTTAAAATTGGATGTTTACAAGTGACAAAAGACCAAAAAAAGACTGCATTTTCAATTGAAGAACTGTCCCCAAATGGAAATGACAAGTTCCATAAATATTCCACAAATATAGGTTGAGAAGATGACATTACAAGACCTTTCCTACATCAAGGGTAATGTACTAATGAGAGGGATAAAAAAAACATAAAAGAAAAAATACCATATACGAAGATTTTGTACATTTTTCAGAGATCAAGGCATTCATTCCAGCAAGGTTAGTAAAGCGTAGATCATTGTTGCCACTTCAAAGTAAACCATCTTCCCATTTTATCAAATCCTATCATTAGAACAAGGGCAAGGCTAGATTAAAAGTTCTCCATTTAATTCGTTTGAGCTCCAAAAATGAGTTTGTGAGTAGTCTTGAGTGTGCATTTCCTTATCTTTACTATAGTTATTATGTGGCTGTGATGGTTGCAATTAAACTTCCTGTTCCTTGTGGATACAAGTTTTAACCCACAAAGAACAAGAGACATATTCAGACAATGATCATCTCCACACATTATACAATATAAAGCCTCTTCATCAATGATGCACTTGGCTGGATGTCATGTTAGTGCTATAAAATGATAAATCTCTATGAGTAAAATTAAAATAAAATTTCTCTTGGTGTACAATATATTCTCACAGTACAATTTAAAATCCACATGAAAAGGTAGTGTCTTTCAATCCATGTTATGTACACATATACATAAGCATATATTACAGGGGTTATTAAAAAAAAATCACTTGGAGGACAATCAGTTAACTTTCTGCTTCTTGTGCCATTCCTAAAAACGCAACAAAAGAATGGCTAGTTGTGTACATTTAGACCAGTGGTGAAATCCAAATTTTTTTTACTACCAGTTCTATGGGTGTGGCTTGGTGGGTGTTGCAGGGGAAGGATACTGCAAAATCTCCATTTCCACCCCACTCCAGGGGAAGGTTATTGCAAAATCTCCATTCCCACATCACTGGGGCCAGCCACAGGTGGTATTTGCCAGTTCTCCGAACTGCTCAAAATTTCCACTACCAGTTCTCCAGAACCTGTCAGAACCTGCTGGATTTCAGCCCTGCCTTAGGGCTTTCTCTGTCCCTTGAAAACAGCCTTCCTTCAGGTTGCGTGTGCTGGATGGAAAATCTAGGAGCTGAATGGGTCAGAAAGAGAAGAGTCCCAGGTCAAGGAAAAACCCCTCTGTGTGGGTACCTAAAGTGCCTTTGAGAATACACTTTCCTGGATATTTCACATTTACGGAGCATGAAAGGTGATATGAGGTCTTGGAAGGAGACTCGTTAATTATCCATCCATAATTATTACTATGTAATGCTGGGAGGAGCGAAAGGTGTTTCTGAAATGCTCTGTATCAGCTACCAAACTGATTTGGTGGACTTGATACGGGTCTCGAGCTGGAAAGCAGCTCTGCTTTGGTTTATGTCACAAAACACACATCGTTTTTGGCCTGTTTTGCTGGGGCATCGCGTCGTCGGTGAAGCAAAATAACACGGAAACATTTAAGCAACGACTCTTCCCTCTCTGTACTTGGGCATTCGGGACGGTTTCCGGGCACTCCCCCTCCCTCCCCCTCCCCGCCTTCCTGAAAGCTCGTAGGTCCTCCCCTCTTTCTTCCCCCGAAAGTGCGATCCGAAATGCAAAGTTCAGTACGGTGTAAAATGGCAAGCAGGCACTGTCGCCGCCTGGACCCGACCGGCATTCGCCGGATTTTGGCGGGCTGCAGGGCAAACTATTCGCGGCCTGCAGCCTCGTTGAAGCGAGAGTACGATGCTGTCGTGATCGGGGCAGGTGAGCGTCAGATGAATGCGGGGGCGAAGGAGGCTCCCCATGGCCAGATACAGAGATGACCGACTGCCCCGATAGAATTGCCTTGGTTTGGAGTCAGTGTCTATCTTGGGGTCAAGGATCTTCCTCGACATGCAAAGATTAAGCGTTGAAGTTTTAAACTAAAAGCTATTGGCCATGCAGTCCTGTAGCCCTTTAAAAAGTAAAGCTTCCTAGGAGCATCCTGCAATTTTCTTGACAACAGTATATAAACTTAGTTTGCCAGTGTTGCCTTCTAGGATGTTTTTCTACTTCCCAGGTATTTTCTAATAGTGTCCCAACCAAGTGCTGCTGTTTGCCAATATTGCATATTTATCTGGAGTTCTGCATTGCCCTTTAGGTATAGCATCTAAACAACCTTGGCTGATCTCAATTAAGCAGAGTCACTTTTGTTCATTCAGAAGGTCAGGACTAGACTGGGATGTTAAAAAGCCACCTATTATAGTTGCTCTGCACCTATTAACTCTGAAAGGGTTAATGCAATCTTAAAAATCAAGCATAGTTTGGAGACTTATTCTAATTCTGTGCCAGACATATACAGGGATCAGCAACCTCTGATTATTTAGATCAAGGTTCCTCTGGGGAATTCTGGGAGTAAAATCCACTTGTCTTAAAATTGCCAAGATTGAGGAACACTGGTTTAGATACTGCTGAATTATAATTCCCAGCATCTTCATTCCTGACCATGCTGGCTGGGGGTGACTGGGCATGGCAATTCACTTGCATCTGCAGTCCTTACTGCTGATTTTAAATATTTTCATATAGCCTGTTCCTAATTTTACTATAAATTATAACTTTTCAAACAAATCTTTTTTCCTTGACCCTGTCAGGGTTGGGAAAGGTGACAAAAATGCTTGTATAAACAAAATATGTGCATCTATATAAGAAGCATATGGTAAGTAGCTTTTCTGTCTGGGATATCTCTTTACAGGACACAATGGATTAGTGGCTGTAAGTACTGAGGGTGAT
The DNA here is from genome assembly GCA_032468115.1 of Grayia smithii. Classification (NCBI taxonomy): domain Eukaryota; kingdom Metazoa; phylum Chordata; class Lepidosauria; order Squamata; family Grayiidae; genus Grayia; species Grayia smithii. The sequence goes on from JANHFM010004219.1 coordinate 133,869, forward strand.
GAGAAGAGGTGACACCTTACATCTGACATCATCTAGAACAGGTCCCAGGTGTTTAATCTGTACTTGGGGAGAATCTGTTCTTTGCTGGGGATATTTAGTTTTATAATTATGAGGTTCCACAGCAGGAATTTTTGGAAGACAGCAGGTGGGATTATTTAGGACCAAGTTAATACTCACTGCATCCCCAGGCTGCTTATCTGCAAAAGGGAGGGTTGAAAACAGTAGTGCTGGAGAGAAGATACATTGTGGGAGGCGCTGCAGTCACTGAAGAAGTCATCCCAGGTAAGAGTTAAACTGATCCAATACTTCCCTTTCCCAAGCATTATAAACTTCTGCTCCTTGATACACCTGATCTCCACTATTCTGCAGGCTTTCACTTCTCCAGAGCCTCTTACCTGCTCAGTCTGCTGAGACCCCAGATTTACACTGAGCTGGAGCTGAAGGTATGGATTGTGCTTTGGGTAGCACTAGGAAATGCTTGGTATTGTTTAATATCTTATTTTTCAAATTGTGCTTGTCATTTTTTCCCTGAAACCTGTTATATCCTGATCCCAGATCTGGCATGTTGTGGGTACCATTGACTGGGGACCTCATTTGGTGGGTCCCAGGAGATATGCCTTCTCTGCTGTAGCACCTGCCTTATGGAGCATTCTTCTTCCCCCTGAAGTTAGATTTGCTCCAACCCTTTTGGCATTTATTTGTTTTATTTTATATTTGTAAAATTTATTGGCTGCCTATCTTACCTCAATGTAACTGGTAGGTTTACAATCGTAAAAGAAAACTATATAAATGAAAAACATAAAAAGTTAATACAAAAAGCCAAACACTGTGACCCAATTAAAAGATAGGGAGGGTGGGAGCAGTATGGCGGTGGGAGGAGAGATAGGATTTGCTGTTAATCTATCAACCACCTCTATTGTGATGCTCTCCCATTGGAGCCCGAAGCTAACTGGCAGAGCCAGGTCTTTCTTTAGGCTTTTATGGAAGGTCAGGAAGGTTGGAGCTAACTTCACAAGGGAGGCACAATGTTCCAGAGGGCAGGTGCAAGGGCAGAGAAGGCTGTTTTCCTGGACCACGCCAGCCTGAATACTTGGGCTGACAGAGTCTGCAGCATGCCTCCTCAGTTGGCATGGGGTGGGGCAGGCCAATCCCAGTGGTATGAGATGATCGTTCTGGAAGTCCCTCACATTTTGACTATGTTATCAGGCCTGGGGCTCCCAGGCAACTGGAACTTGCTCAGATGACTCCATTATTGAGGTGGCCATTTTTCTCTTCCTGCTCCTGTTCTTTGTATTTTTTACTTTTATGGTATTTGTTAATAAGATTTTTTATATTGAACATTTTTGTTTTTATTTATTGTTTTATCTGATTGTTGTTAGCTGCCCAGAGTTGCCTTCTGTGAAATGGGTGTGTGTATAATATATAATACATATAAAATAAATACATTTGATTAACATTTCAATAATCAAGGAAGCAAATTCTTGAAATCAGAAATCAGAAACCAACAGATTTAAAAAAGGAGCCTCTTCATGTTAAGGAGTTTACCAGGAATTAAATCCCACTATATTTGATGAAGGGTACTCCACATATAAACACATTTTAAAAACTGCAGCCTAAATTAGCTAGCGGCCATTTGTACAATTGTTAGTGGTATAACGTATCATTCTTCTATTGTATGCCAGGAAAGGATCATTCTGGGGCCATTGTATAACATACGCTTTAGTCACCTATATGTCTGAGCGCTGTACACAAATCTCCCTACTGCATGTATGTGATAATTCTGTCTTGCAGAAACATGGCTTAAAAGTGCTTCTACGTGACCCATATTCTTTCACTCCAATCCTGGAGGACAGCCAGGGTGGGCAAGTTCCTTGCTCACTGTTGCTGGGGAACAGCATGGCTGAGACACAGAAACAGATTGCCCAGTTCTCCCTAAAGGATGCCCAGGTATTTGGGGAGAACTGATCTTGAAGGCAGAGGGGAAAGAAGCATAGAACATGATCAGTCACATGATACAAGAAATACAAGAATATTTGTGAGTGCTTGGGATGTTGATCTGTAAGAAAAGGCTTGCTGTAGAAATGAGCTGAATAGTTTCTCTTCCTTTACTTTTGCAGGCTTTTCCCAAGTATGAGGCGTTCATGAACCGCATGGTGACAGCCATTGACCCTCTACTTGATATCTGTCCAATGGATGTAGCTGCGCTTACCCAGGGTTCCTTGCGTCAACGATTCAGGGCCTTGGTGGGGTTGAGAGCCCTGTTCCATGCGGGTGAGAGACAGGTGGCCCAGGCCCCACCATTTGTGATACATACCCAGATTTCTCTTCAGTGGCTGTTGTGTTGAATTATGTAGATGATTAGAAACTCACCCAACTACGTAGACTTTGTACTTGAATTAACATTCTCTCCTCTTACCTTGCTGTAAGGTAAGAAGGAGTAAATGGAATCCCAAGGGCAAATATATACCCTAGATCAGAGATGGCAAACCTGTGGCACATGTGCTGGAAGTGGCATGCAGAGCCATCTCTCCAGGCATGCCAGCCATTGCCTGTTGTTCTTCTGGGTTCCAGCGCACTCATGCTTGCCAGCCAGCTGGTCTTCAAATATGCAGGAGCACCAGAAGAGCATCTCCCTGGCGCGCATGCGTGCGCTGGGAAACTGAGCGTCCGGTTTCCGGCATGCACATGTGCACCAGCCAGCTGGTCTTTGCACGCATATGCACACCAGAAACTGGAAGACCAGGTGCCCACAGTGCATGCCAGAAACTGTTAAGCTCAGATTTCCTGCACGCACATGCGTACCAGGGAGCTGTTCTTCCAGTTTCCGGCGCTCCCTCCCATGCGCGCACACACTCCCATTTCAGCACTCTGTGCCAAAAAGGTTTGCCAACACTATGCTATATTTTTTTTTGCAGCCCTTAAATAATTTCTGATCTTGTTTACTAAAATTTGGCACCCAGTTTCCAACAATTTTGAAAAGGAAACTTGTGGACACTAGCATTGGCCTTAAAATAAAACCTGGCCTCCGCCCACATGTGAAACCTTATCTAGCCCAAAAGCATTTTAACAAAAGATTACTTGTTTCTATCTTGGAACAAGAAAACAACCATATAGCCCTTAGAAACTACATTGGCTGATAAATTGAGGGCTGTACTCATTTGCACACTTAGTTGTACTAATACATGTGTGCACTAATGCCCAAAGAATACACATACAAGAAGACTGCGCTAGATTAGTTAAGATTACTTTGCATCTTCTTTCTAAATTTGATTGTTGAAATCAACATTTTCATTAATTGAAAATTGGCACGAACATAATAACCTCTGGAGGAGTTTGTGAAGATTTTTTGCTGAAGGGGTGCTAACCAAGAAATGTGAACTTGAAAAGTGTTTGAGCGGCATGCATGGCATATCACCTGTGTATGAACAGCAGTGGAAGATGAGGGAGAGAGAGGGAGGAGAGGAGTTTTCCTGGTATGATCTTTTCCTGGGGATCTTCTGCAGCTATAAGTCTGTCTTTGTGTGGGATGTTAACTAGAGTAGTTTCCCTTTTGGTTCTATATTTGAAAAGCATGAGTCACCTTATTTATGTGTTTTTTTATTTTCTATGCTGTCCACCTCAAACACATGACTCTTGGGTGGTGGTGGGCGAACAATAACCTTGTTTTCTTCTTGCCAGGATTTGCTTTAGGAAAACAACTTCCACAGTATTATGAGGTTCTCACAGCTCCCATTTCCAAGGTGAATGGCACTGGTCAACCTGAAATAGGGGGATTGTTTGCCTAGCCTTTTAATTGTATAACTGTACTATCTCCCTAATTCAGTAGGTGCTCAGTAATACATTTTGGATAATTTTAATTTGAACTGTAAAAGGGTCCTAAGATTAGCCTAACACCTGTGGGTCAGAGGAAGGCAATGAGTACTTAGAATGTATATAGATTCCTTCAGGGGTTCCATACAAGGCTTGTTTCTCATTCTCTTCTTGCAGATTTTGGATTTCTGGTTTGAATCAGAGCCCTTAAAAGCAACATTGGCCACAGATGCAGTGATTGGTGCCATGGCTGGTCCACACACACCAGGCAGTGGGTAATAATATTGTTCTTAATTCTTATTGCTGTTTTACAACTTAACCTCTTTCTCCTATCTTCGCACATACCATTTCTTTCATCCTTTCATACTCATCCCCAGCCTTTATACCTTGTTGGCAATCAACAGCACTCTATATACCAGCATCGCTGGACACAAGGAAAATAGCTAATAAGTTATACCAAGCATCGTTACATTTTATATCTATAATACTCTACATTTTTGTAAGCCCTTGGGAAGTGAAGTGTTATTATTGTAATGCACACAATTACTGTAATGCATACAGTTTTAAAGACTGAGTTGTATTTGAGGCAGAAAACTCGTATTGAAAAAGGTATACAGGAAGGCAAACCCAAGCTGCTGGCCAGCATCTACATTAAAAATAAAATTGCAGCCTTCCTAATGTTACGTGGCAGTCCCTAATTTTTTGTCCTTTCTCATAGGTATGTTCTGCTGCACCATGTCATGGGAGGAGTAGAAGGGCGCAAGGGTGCCTGGGGTTATGTATCTGGTGGCATGGGGGCACTTTCCGGATCCTTGGCTCATGCTGCAACTACATTTGGGGCTGAGATCTATACTGATAAGGTGAGTTGATTTATCAAATCTTGATCTGAGGAGTGCCAAAAAGGCCTCCAGGAAAGAGGACACTGACGAAGAACAGTGAACCAAGAAAAGAGGCAGCAAATGCTATTGTTTGCTATTAGGTAAGGAACTGGGTTCTCTTTGATCCACAGGGCAAGACACAGCCTGAAATCAGGATCCATTCCCTTCTACCACCAGTTTAAATGAGCAGTTTTACTAGTCACATGAGAACCCATACTCATTTGCTAATTATTTTGTTTTTTTCTCCTCAGGCAGTTTCCCAGATTCTCCTGAGTTCTGATAAGAAGGTTCAAGGAGTTTGTCTCCAGGATGGAACTGAAGTGAAGAGCCGCTTGGTGTTGTCCAATGCATCTCCACATCATACTTTTTTGGAGCTGACTCCACAAGTATGTTTAGCTTTCGGACAAAATAGGGAAGGCCTCAGGAGGACTTGTTAGAAAACCATCACCATTACCCTTATTTTTTTCCTTCTCTTAAAAACCAGGATGCCTCAAACTTGCCCCAAATATTTGATGGATTTACTGGCATCTAGTTCTGGATAAGCAATGTGCATCTCCTGCAACAAGACCCAGAAGAAAGCAGGGACTATAATTTGCCTAGAAGAGAACTGGACTATGGATTCTCAGACAAATAAGATTGTTGAGAGTTCCTTCAATTGATTTAAGAGAAAGACTGATAATGTTTGGAAAGAGGAAGGTGATCCAAAGGGAAAGGGGGAGAAGTCTGAGCCATGTGGTCCCAGTATATCAGTGGTGGGTTGCTCCCGGTTCAGTCTGGTTCACACGATCCGGTAGCGGTGATGTTGTGACGTCACCGAACCGGTTCTCCGCATCCTGGATCCGGGCCCACCCACGTGCCCAAACGTACCTTTTTTTTGTAAAAACCGTGAAAATAGCGTTCTATGTTTTTGCAGAGTGCTTTTTTTGAGATTTTTTTCTGCAAAAGAGATACTGCGCATGTGCGGTAGTGTGCTTTAGTCGCACACGCGAGCGCATGCACGAAGAGAACCGGTAGTAAAGGTAGGTAGAACCCAACCCTGCAGTATATATTTCTCCATCTTCCTGTTCCAGAATTCCTACCTAATGCCAGGCAAATCTAAAGAGTGCCACTGGAATCTTAAGATTCTTTTAGTTTGTATTGATTAATACTTTTTTTTCAGAACAGTGGATTGCTTTCATATTAAATACTGAACCTTAAATTGTGTTGCATTCCAGAAATGGAGGGCACCATATTCTTCGGCATAAAGTCTTTATTCTCTCAATGAACTGCCCTATTTGAGGTGTGGGTAGTAACTGAGATCCCTTCTAGTGTTTTTAATTCATTTATATATGAAATAATGGTCCTGTGTAACTGGGACTTTTTCCATACAAAATATGTGATATGGCACTTTATCATGGTCCTTTATCATTTCCTTAGGGGACACGGTGGCTCAGTGGCTAAGACGCTGAGCTTGTCGATCGAAAGGTCGGCAGTTCAGTGGTTTGAATCCCTAGTGCCGCATAACGGAGTGAGCTCCCGTTACTTGTCCCAACTTCTGCCAACCTAGCAGTTTGAAAGCACATAAAAAATGCAAGTAGAAAAACAGGGACCACCTTTGGTGGGAAGGTAACAGTGTTCCGTGCATCTTTGGTGTTTAGTCATGCCGGCCACATGATCACGGAGACGTCTTCGGACAGTGCTGGCTCTTTGGCTTTGAAACGGAGATGAGCACCGCCTCCTAGAGTCGGGAACAACTAGCACACTTGTGCGTGGGGAAACTTTACCTTTACTATATATAAGTAATTGAAATATGTTGAGCAATATACTTTCTAAATCACATTGCTAAATCAATATTTTGTCCCAGTAGTAACCAATTAGTCCCAGAAATTCTCCCAGGTGGATGAAGTTGGCAGCCACTTTCTCTTAGTTCTTCCTAACATCAGAGTGAATATCTACCAGCAAACTTTCAACTCACACAATTTTGAGAAAAACTTTTTTCTTTTTTTGTGTTTTTTCCCCCCTCTAAATTGATTGCTTCTTAATGAAATGAATTGCTTTGCTGGATCGCTGCTGCATTTCGCTGATAAAGGAGAAGCTGTCAAAATTTCTCACACTGACAGGGCGATCTATTCCTACCCTTTCCTCCCTCAGGTTCAATCTTCTAATAAATGAATCATATGTCAGAAAGAATCACAGGCCCTAAATAATATCTGGTAGATAAAAGGTTGATATTGTTTGAGACCCTGGAATTCTGTCCGTATATCTTTAATGGAGAGCTTTGAAAGTTTGTACCACAGGGGTCAGATACTACAGGCAAAAGGCATGATTTAGAAGCAGTTTGAGGCGAAAGTCCAATGTTTTTCAATATTGGCAACTTTATGATGTGTAGACTTCAACTCCCAGAATTCCCCAGCCAGCGCTAACCCCTCAAACCCCTTACCAGGTTAACACTTAGCTTAGATTGATATGCATTGACTTCCTTTTCTATTCATCCATCTATTCCACTGCAATTCTATGGCTCCATGTTATAGTGGTGATTTTATTATGGGTTTACCTTAATTTAATACATTATTTCCAATATTGTATTCTCCACATATTTCTTTCTTCTTTCTTCTTTCTTCTTTCTTCTTTTTTTTCTTTCTTCTCCTTCTTCTTTCTTCTTCTTCCTTCTTCCTTCTTCCTTCCTTCCGTCCTTCCTTTCTTTCTTTCT
>JANHFM010004219.1:175712-186275 GCA_032468115.1 Grayia smithii
TCTTTATTGGCCAAGTGTGATTGGACACACAAGGAATTTGTCTTGGTGCATACTCTCTCGGTGTACATAGAAGAAAAAGATACATTCGTCATGAATCATAAGATACAACACTTAATGATAGTCATAGGAACAAAGCAATCGAATCATATTAGGAAACAGTCAATGTAAATCTTAAGGATACCAGCAACAGGAGGTGTTAGACCCCTTAGTTCTAATGGCTGGTACAGTACGTAGGAATGATGTAGTCTAACACATCTGGAGGCCTGAATGACTAAGAAAGTCCAATTTACAAAATTGCTGTAATCAGCACAAATAGTCTTAGACATACAAAGGTGGATTAAGAAAGCATGGTAAGCATTCCAGCTTTATTCTGAAATTAAATTTTAGAGAACTAAAATCATAAAGGTTTTACCTCCCCATGAAGTTGTTCCACCAGTGGGAGCTGCTGAAGCTGCTTGTGCGGAGCCAGATGTGAAGTCTGGTTGAAGATCTAGAAGATCACTGGAGGGCTTGGAAGCACTATTGAAAGGGGGGGGGGGAAATACCAAAAAGGATTTGAATAAAAGTCATAAAACTAATTTTGAAGTCCTGTGAATTAATTTGCAAGAATTAAACAAAAATAATGGCATGTTCAAGAACATAATTAGAACTGTACAAGTTGTTGTGATCTTATATCAACTTTCCCCAAACAAGTGTTTTCCAGATAATTTCTAGATCGATAAAGCTCATCTACTCATTATTAATCCACATTCCACAAAATTTTCAGGCAAAAAGAATTTGTAGGACATTTTGTAGGAATAAGGTATGTCTACAGCCTGTTGGGCTGTGTTCTTCCCCCTCTGAAAGAGAAACGTTAAGTTTTGAGGGTGATTATGATTTGTATATTGAAGTTGCACATACATGTTTCGGCTTTTGTCTGCAACGCATTTATAAAAACTTTTGTCTTCTATCATCGAACAAATTTAACAGAAACACAAGAATAAACACACTTTATAACATTTTGTAAATAGTGACCACAATGGAGTCCAAAATTTCTGTTGTTAAGTGAGTTTTGCCCCATTTTACAACCTTTCTTGCCACAGTTGCTAAGTGAATCACTGCAACTGTTAACTTAGTAACACTTGTTACTTGTTAAGTGAATCTGCTTTCCCCACTGACTTTGCTTGTCAGGAGGTCACAAAAGGTAATCACATGACCTCAGGACACTGCAACCGTCACAAATATGAACCAGTTGCCAAGCATCTGAATTTAGATTACTTGATCATGGGGATGAGGTGAAGCTTGTAACAGTGAAAAATAGTTATAAGTCACTTTTATCAATGCCCTTGTAGTTTTGAATGGTCACTAAATGAACTGTTTTAAGTCGAGGACTACCTGTACCAAATATTTAAAAAGTAAGTATTGTATTTGAAACCAAACTAACCTGATTGGAGCCGTCGTTGAAGATGTTGCAAAAAGATCAACTGGTGGAGATGTATCAATGCTTTTTGCTGGGGTAGAATTGGGAGATGTAACCGTTGTGGCTGGAGAAGACTGGAAAAGAAGAGCTAGTTAGGACATACCACATTTATGTTATTTATTTACGAAAATTTATATGGCCACTCACTCACTCTCAGTGACTCTGAGCATCTTATAAAAAATAACATAAACTAGATCTATTTAATTTTCTGCTAAAGAAACATTAATCATGCTATCATCATAAAAGAAGTCTTTCTAAAATATTAACCATTTCTGTTAATTATTGATATTTGGTACTCCCTACCCGCCTTTTCCAGGTTGATACCAGGAAAGTTTAGCCGTTTAATAAAAAAAGGTGTAATTTTATATCACACATTGTACTTACATATCATTAAGTTGAATTATTTAATCTGTCTTTTAAGTATGGTTAAAAAGATAAATATGAATTGGGAGAGGGGAGAAGTTCACTAAATACTCCTCTTAATATTATATCCTTAGTAATTTCTTGTGAAGCAGGTTGAAAACAGGATAAAGAGTACTAAAAAAGATGAAAAAAAAGTCTGTAAGATATAAGGAAAGTACATCCTTTAGATCCACTTCCCAGCAAGCTAATAGTTAGCTTTCCTTCCTCTTTCCTTTGCAGGAAAGCCTGCAAATATATGCAGATTTTAATGGTGAACAAAAAGCTTATATATCCCTATTTTTATAGGAAGGTTCCAAGCTTGCACAGGCTCTCTCAAAAATTCTTCAGTAATATCAAAACAGAGTAACATGAAGTTTGACTTAAATGAACACTATTTAATCATTATGTCATAAACTTCAAATTACAGTAGCTTTATAAAAACCCATCCCATTTAAAAATTATTTTATTATTTTGGATAATAAAATAATGATAATAATGATAATAAAGTAATAATAATGCTTTCTGAAAAGCATTTCAAAAAGGGTGCACTGAACACGTCCCTTGAATTTTTGCTCAAAATTCAGCATTATCTGGGGATCAATGACTAAGTAAGATCTCAAATTTCCTGGCCAGCATAAAAATTGGCATTTTGTCAAAATCCACATAGGAAAAGATACTAGCAATATATCTTTCTATCAAGAATGCTCCTTTGCTGTAAGAGTTCATTTACCCTTTAAAACAAAAACAGTACAATCCTGATGGAGGGTGAGTTTGTATGGAGTATAAATCTCTGTACAATAAATGCCTTATTTACAAGCTTTGAAGCTAAGTCTATTTTAAAAGTTGGCTTTATCATAGTAGATATGATAAAATTCAAGTCCCACTGAGATCTTTTCTGGAAAAAAAATTATTCAGTATGTACATTAAAAGTTAGACAACCCCGTGTATTTTATAAAAGTGATGATAATATAAAAATATTTTGGACAGAAATTTGCATGCTGTTAATTATGAAGGAGGTGACAACTCTGAAATGTAGACTGTTTACTATGACAATTTGTCAAGCAGCTGATGGATAGCAATAGAACCTTTGATTCTGGTTCTCATTCTGATTGTTGAATAAAACATTGTAGGGCAGGCTTTTGTGTACTATATGAAACATTAAGTGTGGTGAGAAAGGCCTACCATAGATCTTTCATCTAATTTCAGAAGTCCCTTTGTTCAGGATATGGTAGTAACCTTCAACCATCATATCAGAGCTATAAAACACTAACCTTTGCTTTGCCTTTAGGAAGGAAATTAAAATATTTTCACCGAAATCTTTGAATTACTGATTATTCCTGTTGATTTTTTTTTCAACTGGATTTTAACTGCTTAAAATTATTCAGCTTTTGTTTTGTCTGTTACCGAGAGCACTCTAGGGATTTCAATACTAATATACTTCTGCATCTATATTTGGCTGTTAGGAAAACTGCACAGTGTTGATAAAAGACAGCACAGGTTTTTATAAAGAGTCTGCTATGAAATCATCATAAAATGTATTAGTGGGAAGGCGGTCTTAGATTTAATCCTGAGAAGTATTTCCAACCTTATTTTAAAATTCTATTGCCAAAGCCATCTCGGCCAGCAACCTCAAAGCTGTCAAATTTGAAATCTACAGTAACTAGGAAATGTCCAAGAAACCACTACGTTTCACATTTTTGCTTCACAACAGGAAAATTTTCCATTCAATTATTTTCAAAGTTAAATCATGCATGAAACCTCATGTAGAATGAATTTTTAAAAAGGCTTTAAAAATATAACCTTCAACATGTCCAAGAGGATGTCAGAAGAGCTTATGAGCATGGAAGTTACTTTAAAAAGGGTACATTTGTAATATGAAAAATAGATCACAAGCGTTATTACAAAATAGCTGTCACGAAGAACAATTTACAAATACCACACACAAACATATCCATTGCTCCAAGTAGTAGTCTGCTGGCTACCTACCTATTCTAGCCCAGTAATTTTCTTTGGATTGGGTTCAAAATTGTCACACATAAGGCAAAGAAAAGCTAAATTCTTTCCCTTTTTTGTTGTTTTTTATTCTTACACCTGACAAAGCAACTCTGTGTTCTGTGCCAACTACAGAACACAAGTCTGTGTCCACTATAGTCCAAGTCCTGCTTCACATTAAATCAAATCCCAATATGGCTTAGCATGTTGTATGAATGTGTTCATTACACAATGATATGTGCACATCCAAGGCAGATTTCTTAGCTGTATCATGTGCAGTTAATAACACTCATTTCACTAGCCACTTATTTTCAATTTCCTGTGCCCTAAAAAAATAGCAGCCTAAATTCTAAGGTGATGCTGGTGAAAGACAAGACAACTTAATGTCATTAAATCCATCATTATACATTTCCCCCCTTATAATTTGTGGTTGTAAATTCACTGCACTCATGTAATCCTTACATCTTACTTTTGAGAGTGTCGGAGAAGGTGTGCAACTTTTGCTGCAGTTGATCAGTGAGGGCACATTGCTCTACAAATGTGGCTAACCAGTGTGAATGCAGAGGGGCTGTAGATGAAGCACTGGTGGGGGGGATCTACACCAGCAACTTGCAATCTTCCCTACTGCTTTCCCCACTGACTTTCTGAAGAAGCTGGCATGGAAGGTTGCAAATGATGATCCCATAATTTCAGGGTGCTTAACAACCTGACGTAAGTGCCATCTTGCAATTTCATGACTGCAGGTAGGCCGGAATGCCCAGAACCTTGATGACTAATTGTAATCACCATTCATTCAGTGCTGTTGTAACCCGGAACTCATGCTGACGAAAATACGATGATTCAAAGACTACCTATATTACTTAATGTTTGAATCCAGGGAAGCTTGTCTCCCTTTGGTGCCACTGAAATCACATCTATATCACTGGGGCTAACGGACAATTGATTTCCTATGGATACATGCTTATGTTTGATTCTGTAGTTTAATCCTTTGGAAAGAAGTCACAGTGGAAAGAGATCAACCTGTATAATATTTTTCACATAGAAATGAAAAGTAATATAGGTGTGTAGGATGTAAAGTAGAAGAGATCAAATATCTATTTTATACATTCTTACGAAGCACAAGACATTTTCCAGTTTACATACTTAATTGAAGACTCAACTACTAATATCAATTTTTAGATTACCTTGCCCAAGGGGGAACCAGCACCAGACCTAGAAGAATTAAATTAAGAAAATACGATTCAGGAACAGACTTTATTTGCTAATTGTAAACTCATAGAAAAATCTGGCAGATTATATAAACATGATTTTAAACAATAGTGATTGCCTATGCAATTGTAAAACAAATGTTTCATTTTAAAACCAGATGGGAAAATATTAAAATTAGGGACAACTTGTTTCTTCCTAAACCTTTTTTTCATTGCTCTTTTTTAAAATGGAAGAAAACATTTAAAATATTCTTTAATAATTTCACTTTACATGGTTAAAATGTGAAATTAATTGATCTGTTTGGATATCATGGCAAATCACAATGTAAGTTAAAGTGCCCAAGAAAATGATAAAAAGATAAAGGAACAGGACGAATAGAAACTGTTAGTTGTACTTCAGATCAGAAAAAGTTGACTTAAATATGTATTCTGAACCTTAATCTCATCCCTGCTTTTTTCTTAAAAAATATTGCCCTAACTGAAACAGTGAGGCAAAGTCATCACACCACTTACATTATTTAGTTTAACTGCAAATGATGATGGCATCACCAAAAATAAGAGTTACCATATTCTCAGAATTCACTAGCTTGGTTTTCATTTTTAGTTTTACATTTTGTTACAACTAGAGCTACGTTTTTAAAAAAATAGTCCCTTACATGTACAAACTCATTCCTAGTAACTTCATCAACATGCAGCATTTTCGACAACAGTACAGAAGAAGTTTGCTGTTGTTGTTTTTTCCAGAATTTGTTTTTTAGTTGTTACACTTACCTTCCTAATGTTGTAGTCTCTCACCAAATATTAATTTAGCTCTTTAGGAAACCTTGGCTAACACTATCTATCTTGATATGGCTATATTTTAAAGTAAATTAATAATTTTGTGACTATCAGCTGTATAAAAATATATTTTTCAATTCTGTGAATTGTGTAGTTTTATAACCTTAAAATATTATATATGTAGTACTACGTACATTTGTATTCATATCTATACAATTTAATTTCATATTTCTGAACTGTTCATCCCCTCTACAGGCATATATAAACCTTGCCCTAAATCCAACTCATAAATTAGAGTTTTACAATCTCCAAACAAAATTCAATCAATACTTGTTATCCAAATCTTTAAAAAAAGTTTCTTTAACTTCTTTGATTTTGAATAATTTATTAAAAAGATTGAATGTGTGCTCTTATCACATCTTCAAAGCATTATAGGAGATTAATCTTTTTATGGTTTACTGCAAGGAACTAAATAAAATCAGTGAGCTGGTAAGCCATGTAACAATTTACCTAACAGTATGAGTTTACAGTTAATTATTTTTTTAGAACAGAAATTATATTTTCATAAATACTATAAACATGAAAATTACCATTGTGTTTCACAGGCATTTCATTTTCCAGAGTTCCAAAACAGCATGCCAATTACTGGTAAGAAACTAATATTCATAAAATATAAGCTTTCATTAAAGAGACTGATGCAAAATACACACAGGCAGACACATTAGTGTGTTAAGTTTACTTACCCATCACTAAATGGCAAAAGATCCATTATGCAAATAAAAGAGAGGGATACAGAAAAACAAGATCAGTTAATGTCAGCCTATTTTAATTTCTTCCAATCACTACTAACATTGGATGATAAAATGCAGACCATTAAAAATGTCTGCTTAGAGTAAAACACAAAGAACTTTATATGTTAGCTTAAAAAGTGGTTATTTGTAGCATGTATACTCAAGAGGAAATTCTGTTGAGTTCTGTGGGCCTTACATTAATTAGTATTACAAACTTGGTTAAACTTAACTGGACTGTATTAGGCTACCTATAATATTCGGACATATTCTACTTTACAACAATTTCTGTGGATCACAAAGGCCAGATCTTGGATATCCCATTTTGAATTAACATCATGTAACTGATTTTGGAATACGCAAAAAATGCAGAGATGAAAAGGAAGCAATATCCTGTATTAATTTTATATAATCTCATAAATGCATTTAATTTCTTTACTGTATCAAGTGACAGAGCCAAGTTCCAAGTACACTGTGTGATTGAAGGAACCCACTGATACAAGCTACAAATTTCTATCTGTTTTACTCATTTATAATATCTGTAAATATTTACAGTTGCAATCCTACATAGTCAAATATACCATGTGTATTAGCACACATCTACTCTGTGTTTCTTCATTACAGCTTTTTTCATCAGCTGGAAACATGACGGTTATGCCATTTTTGCTGCCCAGGAAAAAACAATAATATACGGTACTTCATACCAACAGGTAAGCAATAGTCTCACAACACATATATGTACCACTCATTCTGAAAGGAAGACTGGAGACAATGTGTTCGGGTGAAGAAGTATGTGTATAGACACTAGAGAAGCTCTATGTTGCTAATATTCCTTCAATCAGTGGTAAACAATACAGCTATCACTAGGCAATGAGAAGTTCAGAAACAGAGAGATACATGCGGCTTATTACAATCACCAGTGGAGATGCTGTTTTGTGTTTACTATAGCATAATGAGCGCTCAATGCTTTTTCTAATAAGGAGCCAGGAAACTTCACCAATCAATGCTTAAACTGATACCCGGATTCTCTCCCCGCAACCTCTTTAGATCAATCTATAAAATCTCTTCATACTTGTTCCCAGGTTTCTTTCCTTCCAAAGTATTTAGATGCTGTTCAAGAGTCTCCATAAGACTACTGGGAGCCTAAAAATATAATGAAAATATACATTTAAAACCAAGGAGCATCAGAAAAAGCAACTGACACAGAGTTCAAGCGGCATTTCCAGAGTCTTGTCTTCTTCTTTGAATCGATTATTTGCATGGATATGTATTTATTTGTTAGTTTGTTAAATTTGTCGTCTATCCCACTTAATGCATAAAACAACTGTGCAAAAGGCAACTTCCATGCTACTTATAGGTTGTATATTATGAAGAACATTTTTTGAAGGAAGAGGTTATTAGTTGGAATACAAACTGAAACCAGAATGAGTTTATATTAAACATTATTAATAGCACAAATGTTAATCTCTACAAAAAACATATGCATGCATACTTAAATATATATTCAATGAAAAATCTGGCAATTTGTTCTCTGTAGAATTAGATCTGTAACACAACAGGGAACTATACACCAAAATGGACACAAAACTTGAGGTCCTCCGTATATTGTTAACCAATGCCTATCACACTACTGCTTTCTTGTGTCTAATAGTATAATGGAGGGGCATAAGACACAGAACACATTGCATATTAGAGGTTTTGAATGCTGAAGGTTAGTGGTCAGAATTCTGTTTCTTATAAAACCTAGTTCAAAGTTTATGTTACTGGTCTCAATATTTCTTAAAAGCAACTCATGACGTTCTTCAAAATTATTTTTTCAGACCTGCTCCAGGGCATGTTTTAATTTTTTTTAAAGAAACATAAAGTAGGAGTTTTTTAGTCAGCCAATGTCAAAACAATTTTATTAAAAAATCCAAACATTAATATTACAATTATGATTAAATTCAATTTAAGTAATCTCTCCCTTAATATTCATAGTACTATTCATGCTCTTGCTGTTATTAAAATGAGAAAAGACTGCAAGTGCAGTAAGAACAAAGAGTATATTTGGCATTTCCAGATGAAGTAATATATGTATAAACAGATTTCCAGTGATCAGATTTTTTTTTCCAGGTATAAGGTAAGATATACATTACCTTTCATCAAGACAACAAGTTCATCAATTGTACAGGCCTTAAATGACTCTCCATTTTCATCACTTAGGTTAACAATAACTATGAGTTTTTAAATAGTAGATTAAATTTAAACCATTGAAAATGTAATTGGGCATAACAATATAGAAAGATTGTAGCTAGGATTAAATTAGCAACATAGCTTCTGAACCTGTTTCATTCATTCATTCATTCATTCATTCATTCATTCATTCATTCATTCAACAAATTACCTTCAAGTTGCAACAGAGCTAGACATACACCACAGGTTTAATGCAAACTTTTCTAACCTTATCCAAACTTCAACTTGCAAAGTATACCTTGGAAGAAGACCAGGGTATCATCTAGATTCACAACAGAAATCCTGGAGTATAGATAAAATTATTTTTTAAAGTATGTAGAGATGTGTTGTCCTGCCTCAAGAAAGGTTTCGTAATGTAAGTGTAAGCTGCCTTACAGATAGGTTCAAACTGATTATACTTAATAATCTATTTCCCCTGTGAAAACTATCATTTTTCCCAGAGATAGCTGTAAGCCACTGGTTCAAATGACATGTTCTCTAATACTAGTTCTTAAGGACTGTGCCAGGGCCTTTCTAGAACCATTACATATAAAGGCATCATTAAAATAATATTGTCTGATTAAATCGACAAATGTTCAACTTTTCTGTCAACTTTTTGTCCATTATCTGAGATAGTTTCCATGTGCTCTATAAATGTCTTTCAAATTCAGAATTGGTAGAAGGTATAATGGCCAACACATCCCTTTTTTCCAAATGTTAAAGAAATATATTTCACATCCTCCTCTATAATGATATGCATTACATAGGTTCTTTCTTTAATATATTGTCATAATGGATCACTGAAGAATGCTGTTCTTCATCATAAGACAGAAAAGCAGTCAAGTATTATAGTCTACTACCATTTCTGAAACTGTAAGAAGGCACTAATAGGATACTGAATACAAAATCATGAAATGTATCATAATTAGGAAATATGCTTCTAATTTTACCAAAACAGATAAAGAAGACTTTATTGATTCAAAATGATTCCTAATGTGTTGATATAGCACCTATTTTTTTAACACACACATCTGTTTATTAGTTTATATAAATAGTTAGAACATATCTAACAGTAAAATAAATATATAAATGAATACAAATAGAATAATTTAAAAACAAACGTAGCCTTTATACTACTTCAAAGCATAATCAGAAATCTCCATTCATAAATCCATAGGAAGTGTGTATGGAATTTATATGAATTGATGAAGCCAAGTTTTCCTCAAGTGGATGGATACATTCATGTTTTCTCTTGGCAACAATATAGAACTGGTTTGCCACTGCCTCTGTTTATTTAGTTTTTAATTTTCCAATCTAATCTTAAACTGGGATTCCATGGTGTTCTCCCATCCAAGCAACCATTTGGTCTGCTTTGCTTGATTTTTGAGATCAGCCAGGTCAGCTAAGTGCTGCCATCTAGCTGGCCATTTTGGAAAATACTTTTGTAATTAAATGAATACACTACGCCTTTCTATATTCAATAAGACAAAACATTACTTGCAAACTGCACTTTTATTTTGCTTTTTGTCTTTTTCCACCATTTCAACTTCCTTTCTTGCTGCTTGTTTACTTTTTACTCATGTTATTGAAATTTAATAAATTACCTTAAAAACAAAAGGGAACATTAATTAAGGCCACTAACTTATTCTGTTCAAATTGAAAGATGTGCAGTTAACTAGGTGGAGCAGACTTTTAGGGAAAATAAATGATTATGCTATTATTTATC
>JANHFM010004219.1:243475-258561 GCA_032468115.1 Grayia smithii
GAGGCGAAGACAAAGACGAGACAATCCCACCTTCCGAGGTCCAGAAGAAGGCCCACCTGGGAGAAGAGAGAGAGAGAGAAATAACGACGTCCCACGAAGGTGGCAGATCGTTGAGGAGACGTCGGAAAGAGGAGAAGGCCTTCCGAGAGAAGGTGCCCGTAAAGAAGTAGGGTTGGAGCCTTCCGAAGGTCGGGGAGAAAGAGGAACTGGCGTTGGGTCTTCTACCATGTCCCAAGGAGGCTACTTCGAGGGCGAGAGGCACTACCAAGCTCTAGAAATGGCTCCTGCCAGATCCACCGGCACCGACATGGCCCCTTTGTGCGAATCGGAATTGGCCTCCTACATCGGAGACGAGCAGCTGCTGTCGGAGCTGCTGCAAGGCAACCAGCAGAGGCTACCCAAGGGGACCTCCTTCCCAAACTACTTCCCCACCGATCCGTACCCTTTCCTCTCTTTCGGAGGGGAACGCAAAGGCCTGGCGCCCTTTGACCCGCGGTCGGTGGCGGTCAAGGAAGAGCCTCGAGGTGGCGAGGCAGGGCGAGGGGCCGCCCGCCACCCTTACGCCGGCATGCACTTGCCAGCTGCCCACTGTGCCCAGGTGACCCTCACCCAACCGGGACCGCGGACCGGACAAGCTCTGAGAGTGCTCAAGGTAAGGACGGAGAAGACCCCCTTGTTACCCTTCTGTAGCCCAATTGGGGTAGAACCCCAATTCTACCCATCAACGAGAAATAACCGGCGGAATAGGGGAGACATGTGTTCCTCCATGTGTTGGAGGGGCTGCCCACAAAGAAGAGATGACGGCAGAATGAGAAGCAACGGATGGAAACCCATCAAGGAGAGAAGCAACCTGGAATTAAGGAGAAACTTCCCAACAGGGAGGACAATTAAGCAGTGGAACAGCTTGCCACCAGAAGTTGTAGATGCTTCATCACTTGGAGGTTTTTTTAAAGAAGAGACTGGACAACACACTTGTCTGAAATGGGATTGTGCCTGCTGTTTGAGCAAAGGGTGGGATTAGACAACTTCCAAGGTTCCTTCCAGCTCTCTTCCGATGGAACTTGGTTCCTACCGTTGACCTCCTGGAATGTTATCACGACCAGTCGGAAGTCTTTCAAAACTCCGTTATACACCCCGGAGAACAGAGCAGGATAACGGAAGGGACCTTGGAGTTCTTCTAGTCCAACTCCCCTGCTCCAATAGGAGACCCTGTATCGTTTCAGACAAACGGTTGTCCAATCTCTTCTTACAAATCTCCGGAGCTGGAGCTAACACAACTTCTAGTGGCAAGTTGTTCCACTGGGTTAATTGTTCTCACTGTCTGGGAATTTCTCCTTAGTTCTAGGTTGCTAGATGAGTTTCCCTCCGTTGCTTCTTGTCCTGCCTTCAGGTGCTTTGGAGAATAGCTTGACTCCCTCTGCTTTGGGGCAGCCCCTGAGATACTGGAACACTGCTGTCATTTCTCCCCTAGTGCTTCTTTTCACTCATCTAGACTTACTCAATTCCTGCAACCGTTCTTCGCGTCTCTCAGCCTCCAGCCCCCTAATCCTCTTCGTTGCTCTTCTCTGCACTTCGAACGTACTGTTTTCCATCTTGTTTGACACCCCGTTGACACCCCGTTGCTCAAGGGCAGGTTGATCGGTGGGAGAGCAGAAGAAAAACGGGTGCAGTTCCCTGGATTGCGCAGACAGGATAGAAGGAGGCAGGAGGAGGACACATACGGTGATCTCCGTGGGTTTTCTACAGCGCCGTTAGGTTTCCGTGGAGAAGGACTGAAAGAGGACCTTCTCCTGAGATGGTGACGATCCATAATCGGACGCCAGAAGAAGGAAGAATGGAGGCCAGAAAGGTTGAAGTGCTGGCAGTTTTAAGAGCCTCGGTGGTGCACTTAGCTAGTGCACTGGCTAAGTGTTTCCACTTAGCTCCAGCTGCCTGCAATTAGTGCAAGTTTGAACCTCACCAGGCTCAAGGTTGACTCAGCCTTCCATCCTTTCGAGGTAGGTAAACTGAGGACCCAGATTGTTGGGCGCAATAAGCTGACTTTGTAAAATGCTGCTTGGGGGGGCAAAAGCCCTAATAAGCAGGCATATTCAAGGAATGAAGGTATTGCTAAACACATTGAGTTCTGCTTGAGAAATTGTAAGCCGCCCTGAGTCTCCGGAGAAGGGCAGGATATAAATTGAATTTTTTAAAAAATGTGCTCAAAATAATCCCATCAGAGTCCAAGATGCTTCACCTTCACTTTCTCATCCTCCACCAGTGAGTAATTCATACCTTTCCTCCTTTGGGATTCTTTTTCTCCACCTTTATTTCATCTCCCTGGACTTGCCCTTATTTTTCTGAGCTTTTCTTGGGTCTGCCTATTTTGAAATCAGAGATCTCAGTAGCAGACAGCTGCTTTTCTATCTTTGTCACACACACACACACACACATTAATATATTAATCAATTAAGCCACATTCATCAACACAATAATAGTACAGATTGCACAGCTTTTCACCATGGTTCATATTCAGAAGTTGGTCAAAAATAACTACATAACTATTATAGATGTATGCATACAATTAGATACATCCACACCACTTATATACCTCACACATAAACACATCCTTTAGTGTCCCATTATGCAAAATTATCTTTCTTCTTCTCTGCAGCACCAATCTTCCTTCATGTGGTATGAATTTACAGTGGGGAACATTTAGGAACAGGAATCTCTGACCTTAACTTTCCTGGATTATGGTCACGTAATAATTAAGCAACACAGAACTACTTTGTATGCTAATTTCTCTGTAGAAGCTTAGCTATCACTTATCACAGTTACAAAATACAAGTCATTTTTCCCTGGAGATGAAGAGACACATTTATCTCATGCTATTGGCTATGGAAGTTCAGTAGACAGTAGCCATTAATTACCAGCCTTTCTCCCTTTTTATTTACAGGTCCTAAACTAGATTTATTGGGGTGGACTGTTTAACTCTCTGAAGATCTAAATGGCACAGTCAGCTACGATCAGGCAATGTTACTAATTTATTTTTCTGGAAGGAATAGCTCCTTGATGCTTATATCTACATATTAATCATAAGAGATAATTTGATTCTCTGTCTTTCAGAGTTTTCTAGGTTTTTTTCCCCTTGAGTTGTACCTTTACCCATTTGTTTTCCCATACACAAAGGCACAGTTTCTCTTTAACCCTTGAAGGCTAAATGGAAGATGAGGGACATGCTGAAAATCCTTCTTGTTTGACAAAACTATACTGTGCTTTCTAAAGAGAGAATGTTAAAGCTCAGATTCTCTCATTATTGAAAAGAATGACAAGAAACAGAAACAGCATATGTTATTAACTTGGTTGTGTGTGTTTTTTAGAACTTCTATTAATCCCACGTGTGAGATGCTGAAATACTGTAGTTAAGGTTTCCATTTATAGTCTATAAGGATTGGAGACATGCGCCAGAAAATCTTGTGTGGGGTTAGCATTGCATATGGGGGAGAAAAACTGCATATAGTAGTATAGACATCAAATGTGGCTGCAAAAAAATAAAAGTTAAGGAAGTATTTCCTGCCATATGTAGGAAGTAGATATTTAAAGATGTTAATGCCTGCATTTATTAAAAAGTAACTGAGAGCGATACCCCAAAATAGAAAAAGGAAGTAGTAGAAATACTAACCCGAGAAAGCAAGTTTTTGGAAGAAGGGATCATAGTGATTGATTCTGCATATTCGCCAGTCCAGTTTTTGCCATAATATATCCTTCCAACAGCAATTCGAGTTTAGCCAATTTTCTCTATTTATGAATGTCATAAATATCACAGAATTCACCAGATTTAATGAACCAATTGGGCAATTTTTTCTATATCATGATCCAAGGGTCAAAATCAGTGGAGGACTAAGGACATTGAGAGTAGATATGACTATACACGCAGAAAGTAGTTCCAGAAGCATTGATCCTACTATTTTGATGTCCAAATAAACACTTATACCTGAACAGGTCATGGCCTAAAATAATAACCTAGTTTCTATCCAATAATCTTAGAATGTTTAAAGTTCAGGAGGACCCCACTCTTCACCCACACTAACAGAACAAGAGAGAGCCTTATTTTTCTGAAATCAGTGTACTACAATGCTAAAAGAGAAATCAGGGGATACAAAGCTAAACATATTTTATTTGTGCATATAAATCACAAGAGTTGGGTTGCCACACAGTCCTAATCTATTGACCATGGTTTGCAAAACACTATGCTTAGATTTACATATAACATTAAGGCACAAACCAATCGTATTGTGATTTGAGTATGTTGTGAAAATCCAAAACTTATACAGTAATTCTGCAAAAAGGTTGTTTTGAGTTTCATGCCTTTATTAGTGATTCCACCTTCAAATAAGAATGAGGGTACAAAGTCAAGGAAGATTGTTATAGTGCATGGCTGTCAAACTGCCGACCCGTGGGCTAGATGCATCATGTGCTGACCATGCCCATGCCTGGTTTAATGAAAGGGGAAAAAGTCCTGATACATCATGTGACACCACCGTGATGATGTAAGTTTGACACCCGTTATAGTGGTTTTGTTTGTATTGTTTAAATTATAGGACATAATCCCACTCAATAATTCTTGTTTATTTTATAAGAAAATACAGGAAATGGTTAAGTCCAAAACCTTGAAATCTATTCCCATAATAAAGAATGAATTATTTGATTCAGAAAATAATAATGTTTGAATCTTACAAACAAAACAAGAAAATAACTTCCCTGTGGAAGACCCTTCTTGAAGACCCAGAAACAGAAGATAGGTTATCATTTCTCGGTGGGCGTACCGACCCTCTGGAATGGGTTGCCCACTGGGCTTCGGACGGCCCGACCTCCGATCCTTCCGTTGCGACCTGAAGAAGTGACTATTCCAACAAATTGGCTGACAGATGGGTTTTAAAAAAATATTTTAATAGTTTAAATTGATTTTAAATTTGCTTTTAATTCGGAATTAATATTTGTCATTGTTGTTTTAAACAGTGTGAGCCGCCCCGAGTCCTTCGGGAGAAGGGCGACATATAAGTTTTATAAATATAAATAAATAAATAAATTTGTCAGGCTAAGTCTTTTGACACCCGTTTTCTAGCTTGTGTTCCCTTCCCTATTAGACTGATCATTCTGCATAGGGCACTTTATTTATATTTGAAGTTTAGCATTTGTAGAGAAAAAAGAACAACTACAGCAAATGTCCTACTGTGTCTAACACAATGGATATGCCTAAATAACACTATAGGTGTTTTGATAAGCATGCACAATTTTAGACATTTTAAATCCTATTACCAGAGTATCTTTATTTTTTAGGTTGTCTGAACTATTCAGCAAGTCTCTCCCTGTGCCAGAATCACATAAGAACTGTTTGCTTTTTATATATAACTGATACAATATTGCTAAGGGCAGTATATTGTACATTGAATAAATAAAGAATAGAGCTAAGACACTTCCATTGAAGGGCTGTACCAATTGTACCAACCTCTTTAATCCCTGTATTCAAAAGCTGAGCTGATTTATTTTTGGTGAAACAAGGGTAAAACTAT
Source organism: Grayia smithii (assembly GCA_032468115.1). Classification (NCBI taxonomy): domain Eukaryota; kingdom Metazoa; phylum Chordata; class Lepidosauria; order Squamata; family Grayiidae; genus Grayia; species Grayia smithii. Next base: position 249,031 of record JANHFM010004219.1, read on the forward strand.
TTTAATTTAAATTCTGCAGTCTAGAACCTGTGGACCACCCATCTGTTCATTTGCAGAAATTCATACCCCCTCACAACGCCAATCTCCTAGGTTTTCAGAAAGAAGGGTGGCCAGATGCATTTTGGTGCCCCAGTCCCAGGTCCAGTTAAATTCCACCCCCTCTCCCTCTGATTTACACAAAATCAAACAAATGCACACAATGTAAAATAAGAACATGGGTAGTGTTGCAAGTACTGTGTCTCTCCTCTCCTCCCCCCCTCTTTTTTTTGGGCAGGCTCTACCACCATTTCAGGTGGGTCAGAAATTTCTGTTCCTTGTTCCTTTGGAGAACTGGGTGTGAAAGGGCTTTATCTTGTGGGGATGTTCATTCCCATTTGGTTATTCGGAGGTGTCTAATTCACAGAATCCAGTTCCCACTTTGCTGATTATGCAATGGTAATGGTACCATTGGTAATGGTAAGGTACTGTAGCTATATTTATGTCAGAATCAAGTTGTTGCTGAGCATCAGGAACATGCTTGTTTTTCCCAGATTAACACTTTATTAACCTGCATTATTTAGCATGAAACAGAACTGGTTGGCAATCACAGCCCTCCTTCAATATGTCTTGCTGACTTCCAAATCTATCTATAGGCCTATATAGGCCCATCTAAGTATAAAGTAGGCTTACTCTTTGTTTACTGCATTAGTTATGGACAGCTAGATGCTGCTGCATACACCCCTTTGCCCATTTTCCTGCAATTATGTTTTCTAAAGTAATGCCAATGTATAAATGCCATCTGTTTAACCAGGGTATCCAAGGATTTAAACAGAAGAGAGCACTGTTTAATATGAATGTAAATAGGTAGAGTTGTTTAGGTGAGATGGGCGGTATATATATTTGATAAGTAAAATAGCTCATCATATTTTGATTCTACTGATTTATCTATCATTTTACTTATGAATATCATTTAGCAAAAGTGTTGTCATTCTTGGAATTAACCAAACCTGTCAACTGATCTTAAAAATAATATTTAATTTGTACCAATTATAAAAAAACATTTTCTACTAATGTCAGACTTATTTTGATTACAAGAATTAGCAAACTAAAATCTCTAAAATATTCTGCAAATGACACTAGTTATTGTTAAGTTTTGCTCAAAAAAGATATTTTGCAGGTTTTTTTAAAATTCAGGCATTCTAAGAAATATCTCCCTTGGCCTCTTTCTAGCTAGCAGGTTTCCTGACTAAGAACAAGTATTTAAACTCAATATATGCAGCGAGAGACAAATCAATGCCAGACTTACGCCCTAATTAACAAACTGGTAAAGCCCAGATATTTTATCTGAAAGTAACACGAAATTCAGTCTTAACACAGAATTAAGGCTGCAATTACTAAACTCATCTGAAACTAAATTCTGTAATCATCTAATGTGTTGACACTTGTGGATCAAACCGAATCCACATAATCCAATTTACAGTATGTAGATCAGATTCTCCATTTAGGTGACTAGCACTTAATAATAATGTCCTGCTTTGTAGTAGTGAGTCATCAAAAGTTAAACCATCAGATGATGAGAAATCAAGCAAGATTTGTAGGTGGGAAAGTGTGAAGGAATGTGAATCATCATTGTTTCTGACTGAAATTAGATGTTTCAAGCCTTAGTTTTAAAAATATACCCAATGTAGACAAATATGCTGAAAATATCTATATTACTTTTACAAAATATTGTTGCGTTTTTGGGTTCAATATAGAGACCATTAAATAAGGAACTCCAAGGTATAGAAAATCAGATTAGAATCATAGCTGATCTGTAGCATTGTTTGGCTTTCAAATAAATAAATTGAGCTTTCAGTTTAGCAACTTCCTGAGGCATGGTTGGAGAACAATTAGAGGAAATAGCGATTACTTTCCATATGATCATGTTTTTCATCATACTGCACAATAAACATTGTTCTCACTTACAACTGGAAATTAATTGGAGTTGCTAGACTCTGTCCTTAAGCACTGTCTATTAAAATATCATTGCAACTAGATCCCTTGTGACACAGAAGTTGGCCATGATTTCCCATATACTATACTGCATTTATAGCCAGATTAAGATTAATCAAAAAGAAAAGAAAATTACAGCAATAAGATTACATCATAAGGCAGGGGAAAAAGTTTTTGAAAGTAAAGAGTAAAAAATAAGATTGGATAAATGCTTGGACCCTAAAACAAGGGACTTACTAACTTAACATCTGTGGTGATTCACTTAACAACTGTGGCAAGAAAGTTTGTAAAATGGGGCAAAACGCACTTAACCATTGTCTTGCTTAGCAATGGAAATTTAGGGTTTAATTGTGATCATAAATCAAAGATTACCTGTACTTCAGATTTTAGAAATTTATGAACATTTTATGGAATCTTGTAGCACAATAACTGATGATTTACTGAGTGATAGGATGACTGCCATACAGGTATGGACAATTATAAACTAACCATCCAACCATCTAATCTAAACCAAACCAAACCAATCAACCAATCAACCTTCCTCTATCTCAGATTGTCATTTGGCAGGGAGCATGTAGTCACATTGCCAGACAAAACTCTGAGGTAGTCAGAGTGGCAGAATGTCATGAAGCTGATTTTCCTCTCTGCATTCCTTTCTCCTCTTTCTCCTCCCTTGATTACCTTATAGAATGAGTATATTATTTATGGACTTTAAAAATGCTACATTTATACTGTGTGAAGTCATTTTGAACAGTCATGTTGGTAGTTCAAATGAAATACTAGCATACAGGTAGTCCTCACTTAACAAATGGTGACATTTATAGTGTAGCTCAAAAAAATTACTTATGACCTGTCCTTGAAGTTACAGCTGCTGTATCCCACCACCCCACAAGTCACGTGATTGCATTTTGGGTGCTTCGCAACCGATGTGCATTTACAACAGCTTGCAATGTCCAAAGGTCACATGATCATGATTTCTGCCTATTCTTTGCTAGTTTCTGGCATATTTTGCTGGTTGCCTATTCAGAGGAATGAATTTGCTCAATGACCACGATTAACGTAACTTTCTTAATGACCATTGTAAAAAAAGTTGCAAAATCACACAGGATCACATACTTATACATTTAACAACAGCAATGACTTCTGATCAAAATTCTGAGCTCATTTGTGGTCGTTAAGGAAGGGCTGCCTGTAATTAAGCATTATTACCATAATTTATTTTTTTATTTTTTTTAAAGTTAGCTAGGATAGGAAAATTGAAAATCTAAAAGACCTATAGTCAATTAAAAAGTATATAACTTTTTAGTCATTCAGTATTAATCAATTGCATCATTTGTTTTTGTTCATTTAACATTTAGTAAAGCACCAGACCGGAAACTTTGAATTCTTCTAGTCCTGCCTTATGCATGAAGCCACTGGAGTAACTTTGGACCACTCAATCTCTCTCAGCCCTAGGAAGCAGGTAAGAGAAAACCACTGCCAGAAAAGGCTGCAAAGAAAACTACACAGGGCAATTGCGAGGAATCTTAACTAACTAAGTACTCTGAACTATTCAGGTTGACAAATAATACTATTGGACCAGGGGTGAAATTCACTTATCTTCCCTACCGGTTTGCAAATGTGCACACGCCCTGTGTGCTCTCACTTCACTTGTGCTGTCGTCTGCACATGCACAAAGCCTTCTGCGCATGCACAGAGGCTTAAAATCATCTCAAAAAAGTGACGTCATGACATCTGTGTGGGTGGGCGGAGCCTCCTGCAGCTGCCGCTACTGGTTCGCTCGAGCTGGATAGAACCAGCTGAACTTCATCCCTGTCTTGGATCTAACTCATTTAATACCCAAACAATATTCATTTAATACCCAAACAATATTCATTCCCTTTACTGTGATATTTGAGGCTTTTCTGGCCATTTTTATGTGAGTGAGGAAAGAAATTTTACTTTTGTAATGGCAAGGTTGTTTTGATTAACATTATGAAGCTTTTATCTGAAATAAAGTTAGAACTGTATTTATTTAGCATTATAAAGGATACATGTTTATGTTTGGTGAATTGGGTTGCTTCCTCAGGCAGTTAGTGGTCTTTTTTTTTGTTTTGCCTCACACCACCTCATACTGAGGCTGCAGTCCTAAGCAAGTACATTTACCAGAAGTGTGGCCCACTGGTTAATCTAGCTAGCCAGCCAGCCAGCCATTATAAATATACTGCACTTATTCATTAAAATATAGCCCAAGATAGCTTAACATCTTACCAAGTTTTTTTTAATGATCAAATAATAATAGAGAAAAAAATAACAAATAAAACACTTCAAATAACAAGATCAAATGTCTGCTAAGAAATACAAATATTTAGGGAGTAACTGCTGTCCAAGAATGAAGGATATAGCAAAGGTTAATCCACAACTACAGTAGTAGGTTCCAAAATCTGGCCACTAACACAGGAAACGTTTGCCCCACATTCTACCAAGTTTAACTCAGTTGCATGAAATACACTACCTAAGCAAATTTTAAGGATATTTTCAGTGAACCAAAAATGCAGCGACACTCATTTTCAATTCAGCATTTCCTTCTAGCAATTGGTTGTATGATAATTGAAGTATAGACCTGCTATATTAGCAAGTGAATGATGCATAGAAAATAATTGTACTAAATTATTTTGAGATCATTACTAAATTGAGGATTCTTGAATTGTTTTTTAAAATATCTTAGAGATAAGGAAGATAAGCTGCAATGTTATTATTTCATTATTTGCAGCAAGATTTCAATGACAGGGCCAGAATTCCATATGTAGAGAACAAGCAGATAGTAACTGCATCTGTGTTTTTCAGGCCAGTTGCGATAAGTCATTTCACAGATGCAACTGATTTTAAATGATCAACATATAACTAGAGACCTAAAATTCCTAATGCTATGGCAAAATGGATCTCTGATAATAGTTATTCCTGCAGCAATCCCTATAATTTTTGCAGCATTTTTGCTTCCAGTGAATTGGCTTTATACAATCACACTTACATGTTAAATTCACACACTGATGTAATTTTTTTTAACAGAGAAAACATTTTTATACTAGTTATTTTTTTTTGCCACCCTTGTAAGTGGTCTGAATAAATATCCTGATCTTAACTCATCAATACACTATCAATACACTAATGCATATACTGTAGATTCAAACTGACTTCAATCTCAACAGTGTGAATGAGTGAGAGAAGACGATTCTGAGTTAAAAATCACCAGTCATACAGACCGTGGAATCTTTGGTAATAAAAGGTTCTCAACCGCGCAGTGTCAGCAGTGATAAAGAGGCGTCAAACTAATTACCTTGAATGTTTTTCTCCCATCCCTGGTGAAGCAAAGCAGAGGTCTGGCTGAACAAGCAGAAGCGTTCACACATCCAGCCTTACATTATATACATATAATGGGTACAGAATTCTATTTGTTATACACAACTGAAAGCATACAATGCTTTTCAGCAAGAATAATGTTTAAATCACCTTCACACAGAAGTAGATATTAAGAATATGGAATGTTTTCCATCTAGATATTCCCATGTAAAAGTGCCATTAGCACCATGATGTTAAATCTCACCCTGAGCCATCTGTGAGCACACTCCTTGTTTAGAATAACACACTCCAATCTACCAGGATCTCACTGTATACTCTTGTGTGTTTTTATTAAATGGTATGGCATATTAAATGTTGACACATAAAACACTTATCTAAACAAACTCAGTTCCAATTCAGGGTGATTTTAATTATAATGTTTCCTCCTTCTCCATTTCCTAGAGTACATAATTCCAAGAAGATAAATCCCTCTTCTGAATGTTTGAAATATTAGAGCTATAATAATGAGCACTAAAACCAAAGGTTTAAAAAGTGAAGAAGTACTGGTTATTTCTTTGGCACCAGGCATTACTGCTGTTCCTTTCCTGCTGTTCCTCCTCTATCTTCTAGCCATTTTTACAATTCCTGAGTTTTTTTAAAAAAAATAGTTCATATTAAAGAAAACAATGTCTATTAAATAATTTATTATAATTTAGTTTTTCTTTTGGCATTCATTAATCGATTTTAAAAACTATTCATATTGATTTTATTTGATTTTATTTGAGAAAGGATTATTTAGTACATAGATAAAAGTATGTTTCGTTGAAAATACATTGAAGGAAAGGCAGGATATAAATTCAACAAACAAGAACAACAACAAAGCAAACACATAATAAACTTATATTTGAGAATGAGGATATATCTTTTGATATTTACACAATGTAGTTCAAATTAATAGCATTGATATAATAGAACTCCAGAGCTCATTGAAGTTTGGGCAAGCATATACGTAAAATATGGAAATATTAACTTTCCCACTACTCTTCAAAATTCTCAGTTTTTACAAAGCATGCCTCAATAATTTCCTTATTTATCTGTATTCTTATTTAGCTATATACTACTAAAACTCTCATCATGACCTTTAACTACGTAAAATGGTGCATCACAGGGCAACAGTTTTTGACCCAAGATATATCAAATGGACTAACTTACAGAAGGTATCCAAAATCTTGGACCCATGACTCCCAAGGCCCTTGGGAGGGCGAGGGGCGTGGGCAGCCAGTGATGGGACAGGGAGCCACAGCAAAGGGCCTAAAGAGCCGCATGCAGCTCGCAAGCCACAGTTTGCCAACCACTGCCCAAGGGAATAAAATTTGGGGAAGTTGTGACTGCTTCAGCACTACAGACTACTCTTGGGCTACTGACCTGCTGCAGGCATGTGATCTTCATTTTCAAGTTCCATGACAGTTTCCCAGTCAGTCTCGCAATCCCTCACTTCCTCCCCCTAGCAGTCGCCATTTACCCGACAGCTGGGAAGGAAAGGGAAGGGGGAAGGATGAAAGGAAGAGAAGAACAAGGAGGAAGTAAGAAAACTCCTTGCACAGCACCTTTTGCACACTCCTAAACACCCCCACGCATCCTTCCCAAACTATACCACCATCATCCCCCCACACCATGCCTGCCTGGTACAGCAGGAAGCTAGGCTGTTGAAGAAAGTAAGGGAGGGAGGGAAATTTCTGATGCTCTCTGCCCGATTCCTACAAGAAAACTCAATCAGGAAGCCAGCAGGAAGTCTGAAGTCTCTCTTGCTCCTATTGCTTTTTGAGTCATTCTGTTTCTCTGTTTAGGTAAAGAAATGTCTCCGAAATGATGACCCCAATAGGGCACAGGTTACCTTGTAGCATATTAAATATTAAAATCTGCTTGACAATCAGCATGTCTGAAACAAATACAAGAAGGCACAGCTTCTGCAGGAATCATATGCTACATTTTATATAATTCTTCCATTAGTAATGTCTGAATCAGAAAAAAAGAACATATATTTTATTGGTAAGAAATTGTGCATTGCAATCTCCCCCATGCTTACTAAAGAGATAAATCTTTCACTGGACTTATTCCCAGATGATAGTAGACGGCAGTCTGAATCTGATTCTGAATCTAATTAAGAATTTAAGTTGTTAATTAGAATCCCATGGTATTCTTGGGAGGTCTTTCCAAAATCTCTTTTTCTATCTGGGTTTTATCTTTCCATCTGTACAATACAGACATAGAATACTGATGTCTCTATTAGGCTGGCAAGTTCCCAGTTATTTCAGCGGAAACCCATCCATAACTAAAAATGCTGCTCCTTGTCTCTCTCCGTAAAAATAACCAGTTCTCCATGATATCTAGTTAAATTATACAAAGTTGAAATAAAAATGTATTATTAAAACAATAATTCATTGGAATTTACTTTCACTCAAATGTATCCATGCTATTACTTCTAATTAATTAGAGTGAAATGAATAATACTGGTAAATTTAAAATTATTAGACATTTTAACATGGTAATTTCTATATGACAGTGTACTGCGGATATTGATTGTACTATTATAACATTAAAAAAAAAAAGATTTTGTCATATAGTATAGGTTGACTTATGTCCACAATTGAGCCTAAAATTTCTAAATGAGACATTTGTTAAGTGAGTTTTGTCCCAATTTATGATGTTTCTTGCCACAGTTGTTAAGTGAATCACTGCAGTTGATAAGTTAGTAACCCAGCTGTTAAGTAAATCTGGCTTCCCCCTTGACTTTGCTTGTCAGAAGGTTGCAAAAGTTGATCACATGACCAGCAACAGTCATAAAGATGAATCAGTTGGCAAGCATCTGAATTTTGATCACGTGATTGTGGGGATGATGCAAAGGTTGTAACTGTGAAAAACAGTCATAAGTCACATTCTTCAGTGCCACTGTAACTTTGAATGGTCACTAAACGAACTGTTGTAAGTCGAGGACTACCTGTAATATCACTAAGATTGATAATTCAGAGTAAGATAGATAAAGCTAGGGTTTGAAAAGCCAGGAGAAACTTTTCTCCATTAGCCTATATTTTTTCCTATCAATTTATGTAATTTATTTATTTAAGAGACTTAGCTATCTACCTACCATATGTGACATAACTCTAGGCAGTTCATGCAAAAAATAAGTAGATAAAAGAAACTATAAAAAGTAACTGTCACTGCATTATTTTTGTTGCCAGCCAAGCTCCAACAAGGCTTTGATGTTTGTAGGTACCCTGTCAGTAACATTCCAAATCCAACTCCCAGCACTTTACAGTAATAATCCCTGATATTTACTTATTTAATCTATTTGTATTGCTCCCCATGTCAGACTGAGAGCTTGCTGAATATCAAGGGGAGGGTATTCCACAGAACAGATGTCCTATGTCCTGCTAGATGGCAACATTTCAGAGAAGGAACCTGAAATTTGGCCCATTCTATCTGATCTGGTAGATTGGGCAGATACTCTGAGAGAGACAGGAAGCCCCACAGAGAGCTTAGCTTTTTGTGATGCGAGGCTTTAAAGATAATAACCTTTAGGTGAGATGGGAGGCATCTATGATAAATACATAAATGCATACATACATACATACATACATACATACATACATACATACCATACATACATACATAAATTCTACCTGGTTTGATTACATCTGGAAAGAAACTGGAAACTATGTGCACTTCTGCATTTTAGACCAAGAAAATGACCAAGCCATGAGTGATTGTCCTCCTGGTCCAGCTACGTGTCAGATTAGCTCACAAGATGAATTTGTGCAAAGTTTTCCCTTTAGCCACAGCTGCCACCTGCTCAAGCAGGACCTGTGAGTTTAGCAGGCCCACCAAACTGCTCATCATTTCTTTCTGGTGGAGTGCTACTCCAGTGAGAGCCAAAGATAACACCTCTTTGGATCCAGGAGTGTCAAAAACCCATGGTTATCACCTACTACCTATCAATAACAAAGTTATGATTTTTATCTCCCTTTTGATGAAATGGGGTGGGTGGGAAGGAAAATGTTCTATTAGAGAATGCTACAACAGGGAGCTTAGAATTTTTAACCTGTCTAACGTTAGATGCTCACACACATTTAGTATGCAATAAGCAGACAAGGCTCATAGGCCTGCCCCAGAGATGGGTTTCAGCAGGTTCTGACCAGTTCTGGAGAACCAGTAGCAGAAATTTTGAGTGGTTTGGAGAACCGA